>LWCA01000329.1:0-32030 GCA_001642005.1 Intoshia linei | reverse complement strand
ATTTTTTATCCTAAGGAAAATTCAAATACAAACCTTTAAAAGTAAGATTATTATGTTTAAAGCACATATTGTTAGAATCCTTGATTTTTATAAATAAAACAACAATAAGAATAAAACATTAAAAATATGGCTTAATTATGTATTTATATTATGTAATATTTAGATAAAATTTGGACTTATTAAGTTGGAGAAAGAAAGTTTCAATGAAGAAAAGAAAAAATTGATAGATTGTAATTGTCCCTTATTCGTTGAGGTGGCTATGTTCAAAATACCTAACAATGCGAGTAAAATGTCATTGTAAGCATATTTTACGATTTTCATTGTTAATACTTAATTAAATTAAACAATAATAATTAATACAACTACATTTTAGAAAACTTACAAACGAATTGTACACAGAAAATACAGATGTATGCATATTTATTAGCAGTAAAAAAGATAGAAAAAACAAAAATTATTCTTCTGAACTAATATCCAAATTAAAAATAATTTTAAAAAAAGATAAGATCAAAGGAAATTTTACTTTTATTACTTCAGATCAACTGTACAGAGAATATAAAACCTATGAATTAAGAAGAAAATTAGCAAATTCATATGATTTATATTTTGTTGACCGATACTTGGGAAATGAAATTTATCAATACATTGGCAAATATTTTGCTACTGGACATAGGTTATTTTATTTAGTATTTTAAAAATTACCAAACATTCTGTGATGAATATATATTGAGTAAGGGTTTATTTATTTAAATTACAGTAATATTTAACAGGCAGCTTATTCCTGTCGCTCTTTCAAGTACATTCACCCAACATCTTAGCCGAACAGTTTTCAACATCTCCGCACGAGGAGTTTCTTTGTATGGATATGAATCGCAATGTTATATTTATGTTTAGTTCTGTTCCAATTGCTATGAAATCCCACTCAATTGCACAGAAAATACAAAATATTAAAGCCTTTACCAAAATACTAGATAAAATACCTGGAGGTCACACAAATGTTAATTGTATAAATATTAAATACCCTTATGGAAAAAGTGAACGAATTTATAAATCTGATTGTAATAAAAGATAATGATAATCTTAATGTAATTTAGTCCCGAAAAATGGTATAAACTTTGAATATAAATTACAAGATGAATATCTTTTTGAATCAATGGAAATCGATACTGTTAAAAATGCTAAAATTTCAATGAAATCTGATTTGTCAATAGAAAAAAAATTTAATTAAATTTTATTTAACATTCTCCGTGTAAATTCATTCATATTTGTTTCATTACAATACATTGTTTTGGAATTTTCTTGGAAAAATTTCTTGTTCGTAAAAGGAGTCCAAATTCCTTGGAATGAGGGTGTATTAGTTTTAGTAAATTTACGAAGTCTAACAATTTTGTCGCCAGACCTTGTTCTCATAAAATTGGTTAATTTTTTAATTTCCTCCGAATCATGATTGGCTATGTCAATTTTTTGCTTGTTTCCATTAACTAAAAATAAATAGTATAGTGGACGGTAGTTAAATCAAGGCACATTGTACATATTTTAACGGGCTCTTTTAAACTATACACAATGTATACGAAAAATCTACTAGAAAAGAGTCCCCTCGTTAAGAATGGAAGTATGGATGACGATAGGCGTTTTAAACATGGTTACAGAGACCCTTGTATATGAGTGGATTTGGTTAATACATATTAATGGTATAGCGATAATTAACATGTCCCTCTACAATGCATTATTTTCGATTCAAACACATATAAATACCTATGAATTCTGATTATATATAACGTAAATGAAAAACTTAAGTAAGTAGAGAAAGTAAGAGAAAAAGTAGTGTCAAATATTTATATTGTACGTTTTGTAGAAAAATATTTACATTGATTTAGTAATGGATCTTTTGAGAATGAGCGAGTGTGTCAAATAAAAATAATAATAATTTTGTAAACATGATACTATCCCACATATCATACAACTGATGGTAAAAATCAAAGTATAAATCAATACATCCATCTTATAAAACTATACAGATTAACATTTGCTACAGAAAATTAAATTAACCGTTGATTAATGGGGTTACATTTTATAGGTATTCAACTGGTTCAGATTTGTGAAGGAAATTGTATATTTTGAAACATAATATATCGCTTTATTTAACCATGAGAAATCTGCATTGCTGATTAGGTTTCAATACATGATCAATAAATTTTGTATGGTTCCTTGACGACAATATTGCAGTTAATTTATAGTATTGATTAACCACAATTATCGGGATATCCGTAATTTTAAAAAATTTGACCCATTACCCGTAAAAGAGCATTTCAATATAAATTTATAATTGAAGATGATAACTTATCTAAATGGTGATTCCTAAGCATTAAGTGATGAGGTTGTTTCATATTTTTATTGTAACAGCTGCGAGATGAGACACTACTGAGATAAACGGCGCACCGTTGTAAAATTATACAGTTGATTGATTTATTGGTCAATGGCATGACTATCATCTATTTAATTAATTTTAACCGCCAACAATTAAATGTGATAGGCCCTAGGCTGCCTTTTGAATCTTCGTAATTTTACATTATATACTTTTCACTATTATAATAATCTTAAGTAACCAGCTAATAATCAAATCACTGGAAAAAAATGGAATTTATCTCAGAAATCTTGAATGCTGCAATAATCGGTGATTAATCTGAAAACAAGTCAAATTCAAACAGCACAAAATATTAAAAATAAAGCATACGAAATTCTCCAATTATTTTAGGCGGTTGATGCCGTCCAATTTGAATATAAACTGCAATTCCAGGATTTAATTTGGTAAATTGAATTAAATCTTTCTCTATAAATTCTCTAACAAGTGACTTTTATTTGAAATAATCAAACCTTATTCCACGACTAGATCCATGTGATTTGCACATAATTAATGTTAATCTTTTTAATTGACAAATGTAACTACCGATCCCATTAGCCGTGTTGGATATAAACGTACTCGGAATATGACTGTGGGACATTTAAACGAATACGAAATATTTTTGATAATTTTAATTAAAATACATACTACAAACAATAAAATTATGTTTTTTCACCACGGATACGCCTAGCAAGTTGAATATCTAAAAATCAGTTGTCATAGAAACATATTTGCCATGGTTACCTTTGGGCATGATAGTAACCCTCTTGGCATGTATTGCACATAAATTTGTATCTTCAAATAATCCTACCAAATAAGATTCACTAGCTTCCTACAAATAATAATAACCATGTATACACTAGTCAAAAATACCTGTAGTGCTCCAATTGCAGCAGACTGAAATCTTAAATCAGTCTTAAAATCTTGAGCGATTTCACGAACAAGTCGTTGAAATGGCAATTTTCTTAATAAGAGTTCCGTACTCTTTTGATATCGTCTAATTTCCCTAAGGGCTACTGTTCCCGGTCTATAACGGTGTGGTTTCTTTACACCTCCGGAGGAAGGAACACTTTTCCTTGCTGCCTTGGTAGCCAATTGTTTACGGGGTGCTTTTCCACCTAAATTTATATAAGCACGATAACAGTTAAAAAATCTGTATATCCAATAAATGAATAATATATTTAGCACAAAATGGCAACACTGTTTTGCAAATTTTTAAATGAGAAAATTGTCGACAAAATCGTAAAAGGTAAAATAAGCAAAATTTTTTTTATCAATTTTTATATAAAATTTTTTAATTACCAGTGCTTTTTCTAGCTGTTTGTTTTGTTCGTGCCATGATTATTTTAGCTAATATTTAAAATTTAAATGACTGGTAATTTTTGAAATGCACAAAACTGCTTATACGAAGAAATGAAAATAACGTAAAATTAGGCGCTAGTATAAGGTTGTTATGTTAACTAAATCAATATCGTACCAGTTTATTATATTTATTTCTTTATAATCCAGACTTATTTCATATTTGATTGTGAAAAAATTTACTAGTCACAATTTGTACTATGTATAATCCCTGTTACTAAATTTGCAGAAAAAAATATTTAGCACTTGCCAACACATGTATATAAATAAAATATTAAACATGTAAATTATTTATGCATAATCCATCAGTTAACATTATTTTGTAAATATTATAGTATTATGAACATTTTACAATTTATAAGCTTTATTTTGATTTAAGCAAGATAATGAACTAAATCTTTCAAATATAGTAATTGAAGAGTATCTAAGATATGCGTTTCATTTCTATTAAAATGATTGTTATTATTTATTTCATCTGTAATAAAGATTTTACTTGTCAAGGTCAGAGAAACGTATGTTTTATTGTACTGTGTGTTGCCGTGCGTTAGAATCTAATTTGTTTATACCCGTTTAAAAATTGAGTTCATAGATCCATATTGTATTTGCAACACATTCGTTTTCGAAAATACAATTAAGCTGTACAAGAACTCAACATTGTGTTGAAAGTTCCAACTTGGAACGCTTGTTATGTAACCTACTTATCTACTATAGGTAACTGTTAGGTAATCATAGCAACTACGAATAATAGTAGTGATCTAGGGAAATTTACACGCAACTCCTTGACAACAAGTAAAAAAGAATATTGTTTACCATAACGATTATGATTAATAAATACATAATTCATATTTTATTATTTACTTTTTAACAGTGTTTTCAATTTTATTATAATTGAATGTAGGCGTTTATTTAAAAAATGAACAATCGTAGAATTTACAAAAAACACCAATTTCTAATAGTTTTTATACTTGTTTCATTTTCCGAAATTGAGTCCTTCATGATCGAAAACTTAATTTGCAATTTTTTCATAAGTTCATAAATAAACTCAGCCCAGAAATTAAAAAAAGTTATATCCAGTTAACAGACACAAAAAATTTCAACAACATAATGATAAAGTGATACCTTCATGGTCAAAAAAGAACTTTTTAAAATAGGTAGAGTGTTTTATAATTTTATTTTTTTAATTATGTTTTTTATGGCAATTTTTTTAGGGTTTTAAATGTAATGTGATTTTTTAAGGATCATTTATTGTTTAATAAACTAAAAAGTCGGCCTCGCAGAACTAGCTGTTGTTTGTACTAAGTATACAGGGTTTAGACTTCAAACAAGTCAAGTTTAACTTCATTCGAGTAATTTTCAACTACGTTCCGGTAATCACCAATTTCAATTTATACCAGGTGTGCCAGACTCAATTTGCTTGGCGGGCCAAATGTGAAAAAAATTATCAGCCGGGCCATACAAAAAACGAACTGTTTGAATTAATTAATAATAATTTTAATAAATAAGATTATATAAGAAACAATAATAATGTAATACAATGTAAGTGTATAACTACACCGCTGAAATTAACTATTATACACTTAAGAAATATTTAATTACGTTTTTGTTTGTGGGAGAAATGTAATGGTTTTCGTATAGAAAGATTACAAAAATATTTCTACAAAAAAACTTTTAATCACCACACATATCTGATTAGTGATTGTGGATTTTCTGGGAAATAAAAAATTTTTAACCTTAATTAATTTTAGAAGCAGTAGAGAAAATTCTTTCATTTTGTGTGGACGTAGGTTGAACGGTCATAAGGGTTTCCTTTAATTTTAATAATTTTGATAATAGTGTTCCAGTTCGTAATAACTCATAATATTTTTCAAAATAATATTGGAAAAAGAGGATAATTCCCTCAAGCGTTAGTAATTTGTGGTTGGAATAAGAGGTTTTTAAAAAAGTATTGGAAAAAAGATATTTTTTCATTAAGGGCTGGAAAATTAGATTTTTGATTTGTGGTTTGATGAAGTGGATTTTTTTCATAAGATTTCGTAAAATTGGATTTTTGAAAATAATATCTGTGTAAATCAATTTATCCATGAGGGCTTGAAATGGTATTTTTTATTAAATTTTATTAGTGGTAGAATTTTTGAAATGGTATATTTTAAATATTATAATATAATCATATTTTCATAGTAATAACAAACATAAATTAAATTCAGTCTCTTAATTTTTTTTGGGAAATCCCGGGAAATTGTAAAAATCCCTGTCATTTTGTTCCGGTTTTTTCCCCGGTACAATCACTACAACTGACTTGTTAATTTCAATAAAATTAAAAAACAACTAAACATCGATTATTTTTAAATATGTTCATAATATTTACTTTAATATAAATATACGTAGTAGTAATGTGTAGTAGTATTATCTTGATAAATCCACTTGGAAAAAAATGAAATGAACCCGAAAAGGCATAAATTAATTATCTTCATTTAAACGGTCATAGCGTAATACGCTAAGCGTATCTTTTGTGATAATTTATTTGAAACGGTGTTGCTGGCCGTCAAAAATTACGTGAACAAAACAAATGTGGTTATATTGTGAATATATCAGGGGTGCACAATGTTCGGCCGTGGACAATACATCTGATCATTGTGCAATATATCATTTTACTTCAAATTGAAAAGTAAAAAGGAGATTTTATTCAAAGTCTATTTAAAATATTTTAATCATAAAGTTACATTCTTGACTTTTCACCAGTTTCTCAAATGTTAGCGAAGGGCACACAAAATCAAGGCAGTCACTGATATCTTTTTTTTCATTAATAATATTTACATATTTTTTTATGTCTTCAACTCTAATATATGAACAAATCGGCTTTTAATGAAACTTTTTTCTGTTGTCCAATTATTATTAATTATTTACCGAAAAATTAATGATTAATGCTTTTTCAAAAAATTATTAGTAAAAAAAGATTCTTCAAATTTTTTTTAAATCAGGTTTTTTCTTATAAATTTAAGTCAGAAGAATTATTGATCTAAAAATTTGGTAAAATGGCATTTTTCATAAAAATATTGATAAAAGCGATTTTTTTCCTCAAGGGTTGGTAAAATTTTGTTTTTTTTTTGTAATCAGATATGGTACTTTTTATTCTAAAACTTTGGTCAAAATGGATTTTTAAAAAAATATTGGTAAAAAGGGATTTCTTCCTTAAGGATTAGTAAAATTTTGATTTTTTCTCATAAAATTATATTAAATTGGATGATTTTATGAAATATGTTGAAAATTGTAGATTAGGCTACAATCATCTAAATTTTCGTATTCACACCTTGGGGTGACCAGTCACCCCCATGAGACGCACTGCATTAATCCTACTATTGCTATTTATTCCGATTCAGTTAAATGACAAATATAGTGTTAATTTATATGAGTAAATTAAGGATTAATTTTAATTAAAAATTATTAATTAAAACTGGCTCATTAAAATTAAAATTTCAAAAAAACTATTTTATTAGACCTAAAATTTAGATCCAGAGTAAACTTTCTCAATGTCGAAGTAAAATTTGTGCGGCCATAGTATCAATGATAAAAGTAGCATTGTGGCTGAATTGATGGAAATGTTGTGCACCTTAATTACTAATTAATCATTAATTTTACCTCACTTTAATATCCTTAATTATATAAAGTAAAATGGTTAAAAAGGTATAACTGTTTGTTTCTTTCTTTGTTCTGGCTAGATTATGAGTAGTAGTCGAGTTTTACAAATTCTATATTTATATAACTTTATTCAAAGTGATGTTTTATCGCAAATTTGAATTTCAGAAATTGAGTCATTCAAGGTTAAAAACCCCAATTGTTCTGTGTGTTTAAATTAAACCCATCCTAGAATTATAAAAAATTCACATTCTAATAAAAAGTTTTAAATTCATCAATATTATAATAATTATCCATTTAAAAATCTTATATCTTCACGGTTAAAACCACAAACTACCCTTTTTTGTAAAAATTAAGAAAGTCTTATTTTATACAACACTAGTTTGACTGTTATGTATTACGTACAAACCGCACCTAACTTTGCCAAGGGCACATTTTTATAAAAAAATAAATGCATGTTGAAAATCTAACTTAAAAATCCTACTATTTACTATTATCAATCATTTAAAAGAGTGGTCCCAAATTTTGTTCAGGTGAAACCATCATATCACATTACTTTTTACTTTAAAGTGAATTATTCCATCTTAATTTTTTGTTTGTGAACATTTGCGTAAAGAATTTTAAAAACAATTGTTATCCCTTTGATGTGAAATTGGGAGGTTGAAATTTATCTTATTATTGTCCCAGAAAAAACTGTTACTGTAATGTGTCGTCTTTAAAAAATGCTAAGACGGGTAGTTATTTAAATAAAGCGTAACACCTATAGACAGACACACACACAAACAAAAATAGCGTAGTATATTATATAAATTAGGATAAATTCTGGGATTATGTTTAAATTCATACGCAATATCATAAATGGCGCCTCAAAAATAAGTAATTTTCACAGTGAAAAACACATATCACCTTTTTTTAAAATTGAAAACAGCCCTTGAATTTTCAGAATCTTATGCCAGTTGATATAAATGCAAAATTTCAACTCTAGAAATCCACGCATTTCCAGTGAAAAATAATTTTTAATATATACTGTATTATCAACCAATAGTTTTCAAATGTTCCATTAAAATTTAAAAGTGCTGATTCCGTTATTTATAATAATTATTGATACAAAATTGATATTTTTTACTCATCAAAAGCAGATACTGAATATATATTATCAGTTATACTTTATAACATTAAAAATGACAAAATATGTTTTTTATAATTTTATTTTTTCTGGAATTTATATTATTTATGACAATTTTTAGGATTGTACGGTTTTTACTTTGTTTTGAAGATTATGTAACACATTTTGTGTAATAAATTAACAAAAATGGGATAACAATTGTTTTAAAATTCTTTACGGAAATGTTAACAAAACACAATTAAAATGGAATAATTCACTTTAAAGTAAAAAATAATGTAATACGGTTCCACGTGAAACAAGTTTGGGAACCACTCGTTTAAAAAATTGATAATAGTGAATTGCTGCATTTTTAAGTTAAATTTTATTATTTACAGTTATTATTATTAATTTATTTTATCGGTAGAATTAAAAATATGCGCCCTAGGTAGAGCTAGGACGCTGTTCGTACGAAATACATAAAAGTCAAGCTAGTCGTTAATAAAATTAATTACAATTTAAATAAACTGTAAACGAAATACTAAGTAAACAATTTGTTAAATATTGAGTCCAAATTGTCCAATGTGTATTGAATTACTTAAACATGTAACTACGTACCGTAAAATTGTCAAAATATTCTCAAAGAATAAAGTTAATAAATTATCAACAAATATCATTAGCAACAAATTTTAGTCTGAATATTGAGAAATATGAAAGTTAAATTATACCATTTATAAATAGCAATAATCTTTAAAATTCATGTATTGATTAATTTCGATTTACCACCATACCAAATGATGAATGATAATAATAATTTTTGTATAAATAAACAAACAGCCAAAATACAAACTTCTCAAACTCCCGATTCAGCAAAATTGCAGAACAGTGGAAATGATCCAATTGATACAATTCTTGAATCAATGATTAGTTCAAAAGACATTTATTTGACACCTTTAGATCAAGACAATAGGTATTTACTACAGTTTTGTATTTACCAAACTATTATATTTATTTTAATATTTTAAAATTAGTTCTGGTGGTCCAGTAGAAAGTGATTTTTTAAATACGATGGAAATACCAAACTTTTCCAATTATCTTGAAGAGGACGTTGATAATAATATTGACGTACGTGAATTTCCAATTTTAATTCTAGATTAAAATCAAGTTATATTTTTTACAGTAAATATTTATTCAGGAAACCTCTATTGAAAAAATGCACATTCAAAAAAGGGAGAATTATATTAATAATTCACCAGTGTACGTTAATGATAGAGGGATGCCAATCCAACATCAATATTCTAATATTGATAACATTTCTCGCTCTAATGATAACGATGCGACCATACAGTTTATTACAGAGGGTGCGAAAATAAATTTTGAAGAAGATAAAATGAAGGTTTCACTATTTCTTTCATTTTTATTTTAAAATGTAGTCAGACATGTTTTTGAATCCTGTGACATCTAATGCACTTTTATCTGATCATTTGAAAGGTTTATATGGAAATTCTAAGTACGTTGAATCTTGTATACCAGAGAAAATTATAGATAATTCAAGTATTTTTATTTTTAATAATAATAATGATATTTTTTAGATAATGATTGGAATAATAGTTATTCAAATAATTCTCAAAATCATAATCATGTTCAGCGAAATGAATTTTCTAAAAATGCTATCAATGCAGGTACTATTTGTTTTACATGTTTAATGGTTGTTTAGGAAAATACAAAATCGATAAAGACAAAATCAGGCAAAACTTGAGTAAATTGACTGGGAAAAAAAATACACCGGCCATGTCCAGTAATTCTGTTTGTCCTTCCTTAGATGATATTGCTACACCTGATGAATTATCAATTATAAATGATATTAGACAATTGGAAAATGAATTATCACTTAGAAGGAGAGCTAAGAAGAGTTTAATGACTAAACAACGACACGTATATTTTAATTAATTATATAATATAATCAATCCTATAATCAAAATATCAAAAGTCAAGTAAATAATTAAAAAATAGTATTTATTCATTTGGATAGTTTAATAATCGTTGTAGAGTCAAAAGTGTTTCTTAACCGTGGGGCTAGATCCCACTGTTGGGTTAGGAATTTTCACGAATTCATTGGAATTATGAAAATTTTAGATTCATTGAGTGTTAATTTTGTTTAATACTAGCTTGACTATTATTGTTATGTACTTCGTACAAACAGCAGCTAGCTCTGTCGAGGGTCGACTTTTTCATTTTAAGATTGATCTTTAATTGATTTTAAGTTTTTGAGGTTGTGATTTATCATAATTCTCTCGATTAAAAAAAATGGGTGATTTGGGGGTTTGACAATGAAAATGTAAGTTTCTGAGGTTGATATTTATGACAATAATGATGTCGTTAAAACACATCCAAGAATTTATTGTTTTTAAAATTTTAATGAATTATGAATTAAAAATAAATAAAGTTAATTTGGGTTTGTGATCCTGAAGGACTCAATTTCTGAAAAGAGAATTTGCTTAAACATGAACTCGAAAACAATATTAAAAAGTGGGCTTTTTTAATTAACATTTTTGTAAACAATAACACAGATTTTACATTTTATATTAATAAAGGATTCTATGTGTCATACCTAATATTAAGAAAACCTGTAATAATCGTCAGGCTCGGTGATATCATTAATTCTATAACATAAATGTTATAATTAGATCGTTTTTCGACAATAAAAGCTTTCGATTTGTAATTTATGTGAAAATTATAGTTTTTAGTAAAAAATTGTCACTGAATTAATAATAATTATTTTATGATGGTTATATCAGCCCCAAAATGACCGTTAGGCATTTTTAAGTATTATTAAGTTGGCCTGTGATTTTTTAATAATGAAAGTGGGGTCTAGAATAAAAAAAGTGAGAAACACTTGTGTAGATCAGGGGTTCTCAACGGTGGCGAATTGCTCCCTAGAGGCGATTTTCTATTATATTTCAGAAAATACATAATCTAATTTTTTTTACAAATAATTTCTAAAAATAGTTAATAAATTATAAATTTGTCAAAATATTAATCCGACTACTCCCAGTGTGACCATATGTTCACACAACATTAAAATTATAAAAACACGTATCAAATTGAAACAAAGTTAATTAAATATGATAAATTAAATTAATTAGTATATTATATAACATTCGTGTATATTAGTTATGGGTTTTCACCGATTAGCCTCCTGTGTCACTGACAGTGGACCAAAATGATTTTTCAAAGCAAAAAAAAATCACTAAAAAAAATTTTTTATGTTAAAGTTGCGATAACTGAATTTAATAAATACCATATGATGAATTCATGTATTAGCTAAAATTTGATGAAATAATTAGATATATTGAAGATAAGGTTTTATATATACACGCTTTTATTTGTTTTTTTTTCCCAATGTGCCCATATGGTCACATGAAATATCTCCATAACTACAATTGGTAATTACCTAAAATTTTATATGGTGAAAAATAGGCAAGTATGTATTAGATTCCCATATTTTTGTAAAAATCGAAGCCAAAAATTTGGAAAAATTGGTCTGGGAGTATTTGGGTTAACATTAATAAAATTTTCTGATAGTTAATTTATTAATTGATCGATATTTAAAATAACATTTTTTATATTGTTAATTGTAAAATAATAGTTATACAGTATTCTCTTCGCAACTCGCCAACTTTATAACTCGCAAATTCTTTCGCTCGTCATTAATTTAAAATGTAAAGTTTTAAAACCATTTTTCAAAATAAGGTAAGTTATTTTGTATTAAATTTTACAATTTACATTTTATTGCAATATAAAGGTTTTATCTATTGTTTTAAATTATCTATCTTGCCAACTTTTTCTAAATTCCAAGAAAAATCTGATCTCTATTAAACCTTATATGCCTCTTTTTATCGTTCTTTACTTCATTAAGAATAAGTTGTGTATATTGAAGATAAATTTGGTCAATCTGGATTGTAAATATTACTGGTGCAGCTAAAATTTTATATCTCGAACTTTTAAATGTTTATAATACATATTGTCTATTTTTTAATGTTATGTCCCATACAAAAGGTTATCAATATTATATGATGTAGCATATAGTTGACAATATTACGATAGCGAGGTTGTCCATCTCGGTTAATTGTATTGTATTTAATGATATGAAATATATTGGTAATTTGAATAAATTTTTAGCTAAAGAAAAGTGGCACAGTTCCTTCTATTTCTGATGCAAATCAAGTTGTAGAGATGACAGATTCTATTAATGATTTAATGAAGCAATATGAGCATTTACGAAAACAGAATAAAAGCTTAATTATGAAATACAACATTAAGAAAGGATCTCTAAGAAGTGTTTTACCAGTTACTAAAAGAAAGGTTTTTATAATTAATTTATTTTCAATTGGTTTAGAGTTCGAAATCACCAAATTTGGATAAAAATAAAAATAAAAATATTGAAAATACACCAACCGATTCAAATATTTACAAACGCCTTGACTATACTCAAATAAAAACACCTTACACAGAAAATGATATCATGCCGGTTAGCTATTCACATGTAAATATGAGTTCAAATGGAAACGGGAATAATATACATGTTGCGTATGGAAATCAAAATTATATGCAGGTATGCGAAGGAAATGAATATATGGAAAATGAAAAATTTGGCCGTAATCATGAACCTTCAAAAATGACCAAACCTAAACAGTTTTCAGGAAATATTAATTACGTATATCAGCAACAGCCAAAATATAATCAGAGTTATGTGCACGAATCGAATGGTACAAACATGCAACCTTACAATTGTGTTAAATATGAAGAAAATCAGGCAAATTACCAACAAATTGTTAAACCTTTTGGTCTAGAACAAAATTTTGACAACTCTAGTGTGGTTATAAATTCAAACTATGATGATTCGTCTAGTATAAATTCGATGATTGGTAATATTACGAAAAATTCGTCTCGCCTTCAGAATAGTCTTAAATTTGGAGAAAAGTTAACACATTATCCAGAACAAGATTCTCGTTCAGAAATTATAAAAATTCAGGGACCATCTAAATCTAACCAAAAATTAAGAAACGTACCAAATAAAAATAGAAGCATTAAAAAAAAGGGTAGTGATGTTTCCGAAAAATCCAATCAGGCCATAAAACAACTTTTAAATTCTACAGTCGAACAAAAATATTCAGTTCAAGATTCTGGTGTACAACCCAACAGTAAAATACCAAAACTTGATAATTATAATGCTAAATACTCAAATTATCAGCAAACTGTGTCCGCCAACAGGAAACAACCAGTTAACAATAATGATAATGTACATTTGAGGCGGAGTCTATCATCTGCTCCACTTCCCATACGAAACGATCTACATTGTAAAAAAAATGTATTGTTAAACAATCAAAAAGTTTTTATCCAACAAGTCATAATTCAACCAAAATGTAGACGTACGACTTATAACAATGACGCAACAGGCACAGTAAGCCAACAAGGGAATTTTGGCTGGTTTTGGACTGGCCTTGTTACATATAATGATCGATATAACTGTGTTAAAATTGAAAACCAACCAATTAAAAATGTTAATTCGATAGATCCACAAAAAACTGGCCACAAAAATGCGGCTGCAATGGCAGCAGTGGATGTAAACAATTTTGTGTCCATGATTAGTAAAATGGGCCACATATCTGATTTGAATCCCTATAATAACGAAGAATTAAAAGCAAAAAGTGTTACTTCGTATGCATCTTTAAAAACTCGCCCAACTCCTTTTATTGACAATACTCAGCTACATTTGCATATAAACCAATTGGCTTCACAAAACACGCCATATTTCCTTAAATCATTTTGTGACATTTTAGGGTTAATTATACCCATGCATTATTTCGCTAAATACCATATTTGTTATGATATTTCCCATACCGAGAGACTTTATGTTGTAAATATTTTTGAATGTAGTGCTACAAAAAATCAATTCTGCCGACAATGTGATGTTCTTTTGGTTGAGGCGTCTATTAAAAAAAACCTATCCGACCTCTGCATGAAAAATTTGTGTAATATTAATGATAATAATGTTGGTGTTGCTAATACCATGTATGTGTGCTTCTGTTCTTCAAAATGTTATCATGCTTTTGAAATGTCTCTCAATTCAAAGAAAATTGAATTTATTGTAAATGACGAATTTCAAAATTCTGATAAAAAACTTAATTTTATAAAGCACGAAATACCAGTTGATTCTGAATACAAATATGATGAACAATATTCAAAACCCCACTATTTCAAAATTACAACGACCCGCCAGTTTTTGAGTGAAAACTTTAAACCTAAAATTTTAAAATCACACTATATTCAAAATGATAGTTTCAATACCCTTAAACCCTGTTCAGATATTATTGATAGTAGAAAATGTTTGTTTTGCTTGAAAGTTGGAGACGGTAACTTTCGAACGGAAGGTCGTTTAATCAACGTCAATGCGGATAAATTTGTTCACATAAATTGTGCATTTTGGTCTCAAATTACAAAAAAGTCCATACCTAAAATTTACAACAATTTACCAAAATCAAGAGATTCTCCTAGCATGAAAATTGATGTTGAGATTGATAGACTTGTAGATAGGTATTGTAACGAGTGTACATTAAATTACGCTGGAATTTATTGTGCGAAACTACAGTGCTATAAAAATTTTCATATTAAATGTGCTAAAAATTCTAAAGGTCGCTTTTATGGCAATGGAGAGTTCTTTTGCTCTGAACATGAAAATCCTGATATAACTACCAAATCTATTTCTAATATTGGGATTTTTGAAAGAGCAATAGCAAATAGAGATGAGCATGTGCAATTTGCATCGGTTTTCCAACAAAACAATGCAAAGATGGCTGCTCGGATAGGCTCTGTTGTTTACCATAAAATTGGAGTTCTAAGCTATGAACAAATACTCTCTCAAAAATTTAACAATGACGAGTATATATATCCAGTCGGTTTTAACACTTCAAGATATTTTTGGAGTTTTCGTCGGCCATTTAAAAAAGCAAAATATATTAATCTGATTGATATTGTTGACGATGAACCCGTTTTTCATGTATCTGTCCACGAACCTCAACTAGAAATTATTAACTTCAAATCCAAAACACCAGATATTTGGTTCAAGATTTTTGAATATATAAACGAATCCAGAAAAAACTCTAAACTTTTGAAAATTAATTGTAAACACCTCTCTGGTCATACCATGTTTGGTCTCACCAACTCTGCTGTTTACCGTGTTATAGAATCTGTATGTTGATAAAATTCATTTATAATTTAATTTAGTTACCTGGAGTAGATAATTTAAATAATTATAAATTTCGTTACGGTCATTTTCCGTCTGTGACATCAATAGTCACTATTAACCCATCTGGTTGCGCTCGATGTGAACCTGGAATACGCAGTCAATTTTTCCGGTAAAATGTATTCCATCCAATTTTTATATTGTTTTTAGACGCAGTCAACCTATTTCACGTAGTTCCATTTTACGTGCAACACCGAGAACCTATAACAAACAAGCGGAAGCAGAATCTAATCAATTAAACTCTCCTTTTTACCTCAATGATGGCGATTTTGCATTCGATATGCTGCTTTTAGCCAGTTCAAAAGTTAAAAAATACCGAGATTTGAAACTAGGATGGCGTTCAAATGTTTATCTGAGAAGATCAAAAATTCAAGTAAAAATTTTATTTACAGAATAAAATTATTCTTATAGGGATTAGGGTTATATGCTGCAGTAGACCTCGAAAAATTTACCATGATTATAGAATACGTGGGTGAAGTAATTAGAAATGAAGTTACCGAGAAACGGGAACAAATTTATGAAAAACAAGTACATTTTTTTAAACTAAATCGTATAGTTTATACATTTTATAGAACCGTGGTATTTATATGTTTCGTGTTGATGACGATAGTGTTGTTGATGCTACCATGTGCGGCGGACCAAGTCGATACATTAATCATTCATGTGAACCTAATTGTTCTGCTGAGATAATACAAATTGAAAAAGATCGAAAAATAATTATTATTTCTAAACGAGCTATCGCTATGCACGAAGAGGTTATTTTCTACATCAGCGGTTTCCAAATGTCGGTCCGTAGAAGGTTTTTAAAATATTAAATATATATTATTCGTTTTGGTGGGTCGCGAGAAATTTTTTGTAATTACCTGTCTGCGATGAAAAAATCGTAGGAACTGCTGATCTTTATTATTAAAATACATGTATATTATCTATTTAGTTGACTTATGACTACCAATTTGACGTTGAAGAAGTTAAACACAAAATTCCGTGTGGTTGTCGTAGTACTCGCTGCAAAAAATGGTTAAATTAGGAATTTTGTTGTACTATTTTTATCTTGTATAATAAATTTGTTGTATTTTATATTTAATTTTATAAATAAGAACAACATTGATTCATTTTCTTGGACTAAAAAATACAAATTATTTTATAAATACTCTCTCAACAAAAACGTTAAAGCGCTCTAGAAAAAATGGATGTCTTCTTAAATCTAACCATTTTTAGTAAAAATCAAAATTTATACACTATTTAGGTATAAATTCTTGTTTTACCAACCCTTAAGGGAAAAATCTAATCTTCCTAATATTGTTGATATAACTGGAATTTCATTTAAGGGTTGGTAAAATTGAATTTTTCCCTTTAAAGTTGGTAAAAGTGGATTTTTAGTAAAAAATATTATCATTCAAAATTATAAAAACCATTTTCTTTAATAAAATTTTAAATTTTTTTTAAAAAATTTATTTCAATCATTAATTACATAAGTTTGAAAAAATTTTATTTAGTTATATCTATATTTCAATTTTATTGAGGTGTTCTAAAGTTTCGTCGGGTGTATATGGACTTGTAAGTATAGACGTATAAAAACTAATTCGCTAAAGTTTACTTTAATAACTCACCTAAAAGTTTCCAAACCTTAGGTACTATAATATTTTTTACCTGTGTTTCTCAATTTTTCGTGATATGTTGGAAAAAAGTATATATTTTAAAACCTGAGATAAAATTCATACAAATGAACTTAATAAAATTTTATTATAATGAAAATACCTTAATAAGATAATATAATCTTTCAAACGAAAATAGTTCATCATCCTTGCCCTGTAGCAATGATGGTAACCAAATAAAAAATGGTGTTAATTTTGAGTTATTTTAAGAACGTAATTTTTGGTTTTTAGTAAAAATTATTTTGTAAATGACTTGTGAGTCACAAGTTGTGACTGTAAGAGAAAATGAAAAATATTGAACTTAGCCTCAGTATCATTGAAATTTTTAAATTATCGTTATAAAAAATATAAAAATCACATTTTTGTACAAATATTTGGATTGAAGGCTGAGATCGGATGATTTATCTACTAAATCTTGTAATTTTTCATTTTTTTCCAACATTTTTTCCATTGTAACATGCTATATAATAAATCACAACGATAAATAAAAATGTACAAGTATTTGTTTTGTTTCATCTAAATCAGACTGCATTTTGCATAATATATCGGCTGATTCTGGTTTCTAAAATACCTTAAATAAAATATTTCAAAACATTACTTCATAATCTTTTAAAAAATCATTCAATTTAGGGAAAGAAAATGAATTTTCTTTACTGTCTAACCATGAATTTCGTGGATATTCTTTTTCAAAGTTTTCACATACCTTAAAACTTATTAATAGAAAAAAAAATCACCTTTTGTAATAACATTGCGCCAACCCTTTTATTGTAATTTTTATCTGAAATTAAAACTGCAGCGAGGGCATTTGCTTGTATATATAAATGACAGGCATAATCTAAAATATAACTATAACATATATTATTAAACTGAAACTGATGTTTAGATCCGAATTTTTATCTGAATTGTCAATTTCATCGATATAATGAAATGAATTGCACTTTGATCTCTGAACAATAGTTCTTGAAAAAAAATTGATTAATTCTTTTAAACTACCACGTTGAAAAAAAGAAAAATAACCCAAATTATAAGAAACTGTGAGTAATTTGGCTGAATTTGGATTAATGTTTTTGTAGTAAATCAAAATTGATAAAAGTACAGGTTTTTGAGACATCGTATAAAATTTTAAGGTTATTTTAAATTAGCATGTACGTAGAGATAATTAAGTGTACACATTTAAATTGAAAATACACTTATTTTGTAAAATTATAAGATTTGTGTTGGCGACCAAGTAAAAAGTTTTTATCGATAATTTAGAAATGAGAATAACGTTATATTACACAGGTTAAACTCCTTAGTTATATAAAATCAATTATATATTTTTGTGCATTCTTTATTTAAATTTGTAAATAAACTCTGTTTATAATGTTGATAATAACAATAACAGATGGAACAAATTTCAAATTTTAGTGTTAACGATACAGTTATTTTGAATGATAAAAACCTTAAGGGAACCATTAAATTTATTGGACAAACCGAGTTTTGTGGAGGTATATTTCTTTGCCATTTGTTAAATATTTGTTTGGGGTGATTAATACACTTTTTTGGGTTGGGTGAAAATTTTGGCTAAAATTACTAATATTGTAAATTCAATGGTGTCCTGATTATCAAAAATTTGGTATGAATTTACAAAGGATCAGCCAATTTTTAATTCAAATTTATGATTAAATGTTTTTCTAATCTATAAACAAGATGGATCGTAGTACGTACATTTTTTTGAAAAGAATATTTTTAAACCCATTATTTTTACTAAAAATTCACTTTTACAAACTGCTAAGGAAAATCCAAAATTTTCCAACCCTTATGGGAAAATCCACTTTTATTAACTTTTAATGGAAAAATTCGATTTTAAAAACCCTTTATGGAAAAATCCAGTTTTACCAACCGTTTATGTGAAAAAGAAAATGCAAACAGCGTGCTTGAAGGTCTGAATTTTCTGAAATAGACATGCACAAAGAGAGTTAAACAATGTATAATTCAAACAATTACGACTGACGAAGGCAAGGCATATTAAAAAACTTTGGAAACCCTTGGTAGTTCCACCATATGGGTTAACTGTTGGTTTCACGTGAAAACTTTGATTGAATCTGATGCTTCCGGGATAACTTGTTTATCACTAATCTTCCTATTTGAGAATTTCCTTTTGTTTTGTTTGTGATATTGAGTTTTTATGGGATACTCCGCAATTCTGTAAAACTGGATTTTTTCTTTAAAGGTTGGTAAAACTAAAATTTTCTCTAAAGGGTTTTTAAAACCGAATTTTTTCTTTTAGGGTTGGTAAATTTTGATTTATTTGATTTTGATTTTGAAAGTTTAGTAAAAATGGTTGAATTTAAGTTGACACCCTTTTTTTTAATATATAAATGATCTCTTAAATTTATAATTTCAATGTGTTTTAGAAACCTGTGATTCTGAATACCAACATTTTAGGGAACTAGAGATAAATTTCAATTTAAATTTTAAAAAAATATTTTTTATTTTCAGTGCATCTCATAGGGTGTATGTAGAGGACCCCAGGGTTCACCGCTAAATTAATGTATTGTTTCAGGAATTAATTTAATATCATTAAGTAGAAAACAACACTAAATCTAAAGTTACTAACTCTTAATGAAAAAATCCGGTTTTACCAAACCTTACGAGAAAAAACCTCCATTTAATGCTAAAAGAAAAAATGCAATTTGATTATATTATATAATTTAAGTTAATGTAAATATTAATTATATTTTTAATTAGGCAACTTTCAAAAAAAATTAGAAATAGTGGATTTCACCTTTAAGGGTGGCTGAACATGGATTTTTCCCTTAGATTTGGTAAAATTGTATTTTTTCTTTTAGTGTTGCATTAACGGTTTCACGCTTTATCGTTTTGTTCTGTTTATTTTGCTTGTTTTTTATTTAAATTCACTAGAAATTTATATAAAAAGCATTACAAAAAAATTATTTTTCATCAAATGTTATACTAGATGATTTAGCTTAGAACCATAAATAAAATAACCCTTAAGGGAAAATTCCACTAAGGGTAAAGATAATAACATTTTATCTAATGCAAAACTTGTCTTAAAAATTATAATTTTGTAACTAAATGGAATTTCATGTTTGCATAAAGCAATCTAATTCAATACCCAAAGTGAAAATAGAGCGTGTTTTAGATTCGCATTTAATAGTTGGTAAAACTAGAATTTTCCTTAAAGAGTTGGTGAAACTGGATTTTTCTTTTTAGGATTGGTATAATCAGATTTTTTGTAAAAATGGTTGAATTTTTGAAATTTTAGTAAAAAATTTTAAAACCGTTAAGAGGATTATTATGGTAAGGATTGTGAAAATCGAATTTTTCCAAAAAATATTACAAAGTAGATTGTTCCCTTAATGCTTGATAAATGTGTGTTTTCTCATTTGGAGTTGGATTTAGTGATGTTTGCTCCTTAATAATATTAAATTAATTCTTGAAATAATACATTAATTTAGCTGTACCCATTTGAGAAACCTTTTAAATTTTCATTATTTGTTTGAGATATTATTCAAAGTTTAAAAAAATCTAAAAGTATAAAACTAAATTGATAAAATTGAACTGTAAATCTTAACTTTTGTGTTATGTTCTAAAATTTCATAATAGAATTCAAACTGATTTAAATTTTTAAACATAGAATTTCATCTTTTTTACAACATTTATTTCCTTACTAAACATTTATTTTTATAGCCTAGTACAGGGGTGCACATTGTGCATGTTTCCACACAACGTTTTCACCAATTCAGCTACAATGCTACTTTTCTCATTGATACTACGGCCGCACAAAATTAACTTGGACATTGAGAAAGTTTACTCTAAACCTAAATTTTATATTTAATAAAATAGTTTTCTTTAAATTTTAATATTAGCAAGTTTTAAGATTAATTTTCAATTAAAAAATTATCTTTAAATTACTCATAAATTAACACCACATTTGTCATTTATCTGAATCGGAATAAATAGCAATAGTAGGATTTATGCAGTGTTGTTCATGGGGTGACTGGTCACCCCAAGGTGTGAATACGAAAATTTAGATGATTGTAGCCTAATCTACAATTTTCAACATATTTCATTAAATCATCCAATTTAATATAATCTTATGAGAAAAAATCAAAATTTTACCAACCATTAAGGAAGAAATCTTTTTTTACCAATATTTTTGTTAAAAATCCATTTTTACCAAAGTTTTAGAATAAAAACTACCATATCTGCTTCTAAAAGAAAAAACAAAATTTCACTAACTCTTGAGTAAAAAAATCGCTTTTATCAATATTTTTATGAAAAATGCCATTTTACCAAAAGTTTAGATCAATAATTCTTCTGACTCATTCCATAAGAAAAAGTACACACATCATAAGAAAAAACCTGATTTTAAAAAAATATTAATCATTAATTTTTTGGTATAATTAAATAAATAATTAATATTAGTTGGACAACAGAAGTTCCATTAAAAACCGATTTGTTGATACATTAGAGTGGAAGACATAAAAAAATATGTAAATATTAATAATAACATAAAAAAAAGATATCAGTGACTGCCTGGATTTTGTGTGCCCTTCGCTAACACTTGAGAAACTTGGGCAAAGTCAAGAATGTAACTTTTTGATTAAAATATTTTAAATAGACCTTGAATAAAATATCATTTTTATGTTTCAACTTGAAGTAAAATGATATATTGCATTATGATCAGATGTATTGCCCACGGCCGCACGTTGTGCACCCCTGGCCTAGTATATAATTATTTTATTTTGAAAAATTTTCAAAATTATAAATTATTATTAATTTTCACAGGAAAATGGATAGGAATCGAATTACATGAAGCTCTTGGAAAAAACAATGGTTCCGTGAATAATATACGTTATTTTAATTGTTCTCCAAATCATGGGATATTTTGTAGAAAATCTCAAATACAATTATTTAAAAAAGAACCAGAAACACCAATTGCGGATAAATTTAACCTCCCATTAAAGTCAAAGATTCTAAGTATAAACAAATTTGGTTATAAAAGCAATACAGATAAAATAAGTGGATTTTTACCTATTCCGAAAACAAAAACATTTGTGAAAAATTCAAAGTGTGTAGAAAAAAATTTTATTGATGCTACACCTAAAAACAAAACATTGAATAATGAAAAAATTTTTGAACCTAATGATATTATTTCTAAATTAGTGTTTAACCCTGAAAATGCAAATATATTTTATAAAAATTCAGAAAAATCTGATGGATTATGTATTAAATCAAAAGTGAATTGTTCCAATTTGAAAGATGATTTACAATCTCAATCGAATTGTCTTAAAACTAAAGATACCATCAAGAAAAAATTTGGGTTTACTAGTAAAATTAAACCACCAGAAGTTTCGAGGCGTTTTAGTCAAAATATTGAACCTACAATTAAAGTAACCAAACAATTAAGATATTCAAATGTGATTAAAGATAAATCTCCAGAAATTGATACCTCGAAAATAAAGTCAAATTTTTCAATTTTGAATTTTCCATGTGTAGACAATATTGAATCTGATGATATTAATCATGAAACTTTGAAAAAAGTCGATGCATCAATAGGAATAATAGATCCAAGTTTAGATAAAACTGAAATGATGGCAAAGTATGAATTAGATGAAACATTTATAAGTGGGTGTGACAATACTTGTAATGATGAACAGTTGAACGAATTTACGAACCGTAAAGATTTTGCAGTGTCTGATGTTCCATTAAATGAATCATTTGAAAGTTTGAATATAATGGAAAAGTCAAATTTCAATGCTGACTTTTTTTTTAAGACGGATCATAATGATGAACCAAAAATTATCGATAAGTTTTCAAATCTTAATTTAAAAAAAAATCAAAGTTCAATTATGCAATGTGATGAGATTGTAAATATTGAACCAAAAGTAGACGAATTAATCTGCAAAATTCCTTCTCGAAAATCGGATATAATGAATGATAAAAGAAAATCTAAGAGTTTTACAAAAAAATTGTTTAAAGTAAAATCAGAAATACCAAAATTAAATCTAATTCCTTCAACAATAGATAAAAATTTTAATAAAATTTCAAAAAGAAAAAGTTTTGATAGTCCGGAATCTGTAAATTTAAATATTTTAAGTGCTGGTAAAGAAAAAGATTTAGATTTAAATATATCAAATTTAAAAAGAAGCAAGAATCTATTTTTGTCAAAATTAAGTCTTTGTAGCCCTAGGGAAACAAAAACATCCTATTCTAGGCTGGATATAAGCACAGATAACGCTCAAATGGATATATTGAACGTAAAAATTGATCAATTAACGGAATCTAAAAATAAAGCCGTAGAAAAAAGTACGTTATTACAAAAACGAGTTGATGAATTAACTGATAAAATAAAATCTACTAGTCAAAAATTTGATGAATACAGAGAGGAAATGCAAGATTATCAAGAATTGTTGGAATTGGCTACATTAGACAAAGAAACAGCTGAAGAGGAAATTGAATTAAAAAATGAAACTATTAATAATTTGGACAATGAGTTGCTCGCACTTAAAGAGAAAATTAAAAAATTAACAGATTCAGACATTAGTGAGCGCTCAAATAAATCAATTAATAATAACCCTTCAATTACTGAAATGATGTTTTTAAAGGAAAAAATTCAAAGTCTTAAAGAAGTGATATTGAAAATGCGACAATTATCAATTAACGAAAAACAAGAAATTGAAAATTTAACAGGTCAACTTTCGAAGAGCAACATACATTTAAAAAAATTAGTCAACGTGGAAGCTGAATTGAAAAATAAAAATAAATTAATTCAAAAAAAAGTATATAATCTTCTGGAACAAGTAGATTCTGCTTCATATGCCCAAGATATGGTTGAAACTTTAAGTGAAAAAATATTGGACCAGGAAAATACTATTGAAATACTTTTGGAAGAACGAACAAACCTTGAATCTTTATATGAAACAAATGAAGAACTTTGCGAAAATTATAAAGAATCAATTGATGAACTTAAATTAGAAATTTGTAACTTGGAAAAAAAAAATTATGAAATTAAGATGCAATCTTTAGACTATAAAAATTCTATGGAGCAAAAAGAAATTAGCTGCAAAGAATATCGACAAAATATTAAATTTTTAAAAGATAAAATTGCAAAAATGGAATTTGAAATTGAAGAAAAAGAAGACTTTACAATTACAAACAACAACGTCTCGAAAAAAATTGATCACATATGGAAAAAAATTGGAAGAGTATTAATTAAAAATGTAATTAGAATTGAAATTGAATCTTTGGAAAATTTTGAAAAATTATTAAAATATATTGACCCATCATGTCATGAATATATACCCCTAATACAATATTTTGTTCAAATTGAAAGGGTTGAAAAATTAAATAAAATTTTGATAAATACTTTACTAAAAATTGAATTACTTGGACGTGGTTTTTGTCATGATTTATATTTGTCCAGTTTTCAAATTACAATAGCGTTTCTTTTACACATGAAGACACAAATTGAAGGTATTTATTTGGCTGTATTTACCAATAGGAATTATGAAAATGAAATTTCATATTTTTATAAATCTTGTAGCGAAATTTTTAGACAATTAATAGAATATGAATTAAGCGAACCAATCAATTTAGAACCTCTTATAAATTATACAATTCCTAGTTTAAATATTCCTATACCTTTACATACTTTTTTTTCAAATTTTTTTCAAATTATGGAAATTTATATAAAGTTGCATGAATCCATTCAAGTGGATACTAAAAACATTTATAATAAACTTGTCAAAGATTTTAATGGCGATTTTACAAAAAATAAATATATTACACCAGAAAGTGACATGGGTAATTATGTCACTGACATTGATGGAAAAATTTCAATCTTTATAACTTCAATTTTAAAAAATGATGCTAGAGAAGGTAGCCTTATTGACCTTTTAAATTTTATTTATGATTTTATGATGAATTTAAACAATTCATCTATCGAAACTATTAAAATTGATATTTATCAATATATGAGTAAAATTTGTCATAAATTAAAATGTGACAAAACTGAAACAATAACACAAGAATTGGCTACTGATAGAGTATTTGAAATTAAATTGACAGAATTAAAAGAACAACTTTCCATAGAAAAAATACGCAATGTAACAATCGATGAAAAATTAAAATCTACTTGTAAAAAGCATTTCATTGAGTCTGAAAAATTAAAAAAGCAAGTCAATATTTTCAAGGATAAACTTGATCAAAAAATTGATTCAAGTAAAAATTATCAAAGTGATTTAAAAGAACAATTGGAAAATGTTACAAAAATAAATATTGATTTGAAAAAAAAAATTGAAAACCAAATACAAGATGATTATTGTAATAATCATAAACTCTGTACAAAAAACGAAATTGAAGAAATTCGGGAAATGTGTGATTCCAAGTTGAATGAATTAAGATATAAATTATCAAGTTTTTATAAAGAAAAAAATTCCAACAATGTGCAATCAATGATACAAACATTAAATCAATTTGATTATACAATTCAACCTATACAATTTAAACCCATTAATAAAAATACTCATTATTTAAAAAAGGTTTTAATTTTTATTTCAAAATTTTACATTTAAATTTAGCAACTTTGTAAAGAAATGATATCTTACAAATTGGTAAATTTATCTGAAAATAAAAAGGAAAATTTGGGAAAATATTTTAAACATATACATCAGATGAATTATCTCAAATATTGTGCAACCGAGATTAACATGTCCAATTGAAAATACATTTTACATTTGTGTACTTACAATTTATTGCAATATACAAAAAATTTAGAAACATTAAGTGTCTTAAAAAAAATACTTTATAAAATTATTTATGACTTAGAGGTGATTCAAAATGGTTTAATGTTGTTTTTTCTGTAGATTTGTATTTATTTGTGACAGCTCGTTTGATATAAATGTTTAAGAGTTTTTTTTTACTTTGTCTGAGATCAGCAATATATGGAAGTAACCCGTTTCCAATGACAAGGTATATTTCTACAAGACAAAAAACACATTCTTTTCTGACTTGGCTAATTGGAGAATCATTGTAAGAATGAAGTATAAGTGGTACCAATGGACAAATATATTCTGTTACTTCCGATTCGGTACAATATTTTATGGCGTTTATTAAAATTGCGAGAGCAATTTTATTTGAAGGGTAATTTTGTCTATTTATATAAACTTTTAAGCAAGAAATTGTTTTATTAATTTTCATTTTATAAGCAATGATAATTGAGCACAGTTTCCCAGCAGTTATTACAGGATTTTCATCATCATTTTCAATCACATGTATAATTTTTGTTAATATTAAATGACCATTCATAGAAATTTTTGACCAATGGTTTACAGAAATTACTCGTAAAACCAATAATACTACTATTCGTATTTCCATGTACTTGTCGCTTAATGATTCAATCAAAATAAAACACAAAGGTTGAATGTGATTCAAACAAGCTTCACTTAGATTTTTACGCTCAAAAGCCCATAATAAACGAGCAAATGAACAAACTCTATGAAGCCGTCTTTTATTGTGGTTTGATAACTCTTCCAGTATAAGTTCAATGTTTGAATTTGTTAAATAGTCTTCTAAAAAATTAAATTAAAAATTTTTATTGTTCAAAAATAATCCCAATGTTTTACGAAAAATGATAAAATTACATAGTAGTAGATCACGTAGTAAGGCAGTGGCTTTTAAAACAATAAATTTAAACATATATAGATAAGTGGTTCCAGATTGTGGTTTTTGACAACTTGGGGTCCAAAATTATATGCATGGGGTCCGTGAAATTCAAATAAAATATATAAAAAAAATTATCAACTTTTGTTTATTTTTAATATTTATATTACAGAGTTGCCAGATGTTTGAGAATTTATCTCAAAGAACACTCACTACCAAACAAAGAAAGCTATATGACCCTTATTATTACAAAAATTCAACTTTTATTCTACCATTATAAAATTTACTAAATTTGTTAATAGAAAATACATTTGAAACCATAAGGGAAAAATCGACTTTTACCGATTTTTTGAAAATTTTACTATAATTATTAATCCTTATGAGAAAAATACCATATTACCAACCCTTAAGAGAAATATTACTTTTTTGGAAAAATCCACTTAATCCAATCCCCCTTTTTCCAATATTTTTTTGAAAAACACGATTTTACCAATTCTTATGAGAAAAAAATCTCTATCTCGTACCCTAAAATAAAAATCCAATTTTCCAACGCTTAAAACAAGGTTTTCACATTTTTTTCACGGCAGGCATGAATAAATGAAAAAATTTATCACGGACCACTAAAGCGATATTACTAGACAATATTAAAAAAATATTGATAAATTGACTTCTAATTAGTTGACTAATTTTTTCAACATTATTTCGCGGACCGGCACCTGGGAAACGAATTAAAGAAATATCCTCTTTTTTCAATATTTTTTTGAAAAATCCGATTTTACCAACCCTTAATGAAAAAATCCCCTTTTTCCAATACTATTTTAATATAATTTATAATTAATGCAAAGGTAAAATTTATTTGTAGGTTCTGATACAATTTCAATGAAATTAAAATGAAAAATCTGAACATGAACTATAAATTTTTTTAAAATTCTAGACTCAATTATTGAAATAAACGATAACACACAAATAAAGTGTTTTATATAAATTAGGATAAAGACGGAAAATGTAATTGCGTTGTAAAAAATAAAATCAATTTATTTAAAATTAAAAATACCTTTAGAAATATCATATTTTTCATTGATACTAAGCATAAGTGATTTCATTTCAACATTTTGAACATCATAATCATCAGATACATTAGAACTGAGAGAAAAATCTTCGACTCCATTGTCATTTTCATGCCTCCTTTTTAAATCATGTTCAAAAAAAATGGCATTATGAATTAAAAATTCCAATAATCTCTCTACATGACTTCCACCTCGAATGCCAAAAAAAACCATATTTTCTGTAAATTCTTCGCTTTTACTTTCATACAAATTATCATCTTCGTCTTCAACTTCGTGTGCAGAAACAGTAAACTCTGTTTTAAGATTTAAATTGTTGACATCGTGAGATAACATACTAACATTACAATTTAATTTTTCCAAATATTGCGTTTCACCATTTAAAGAATCTGGATGTTCTTCTGAAGCGGAAAATTCTACAACAGAGTTGTCAATTGTTTTATTAATCGATGTATTAACTTTACTGCTTATGCTAATTTTGGTACATTGATCTTCAGAACTATTAATTCTTTTAGTGAAAATTGAAGTTGAGATTTTTTCAGAATTAGGACACGAAGCATTCCGACTAAATGATTTATCTAAAATTGTCTTTTGACTTTTCTCTATTTTAGAAGCTGTTGTGAGTACAGAACTTTTAGAAAGTGAAAGATCAGGGTTTAGTCTAGGGTAAATAAAGTAATCGTCGTTTTCTACAAGACTTTCCTCCCGAACTAAAATTTTTCGTTTAGATTCATCCAATTTATTATATAATTTGTCAGTTAATTTTGGAATAAAAAATGATTTCACTAAAAAGAAACACTTACGACCAATTCTACGAGCTTCTTGGTCCGAGTCATTCATAAATTTTTCAATTAAATCTGAAATTTTAGAATGTTGACATTTAGATAAAATAGATTTTGGCCAAATTTTCAAAATAATGTATAGAAACCGAGCAACTTCCTTGTGAATGATGGGATTTCTACAATCTGTGCTAGTCACCAATGCATTAAAAAGTCTTACACTACAAACGTTTTCAAAAACATACATTAGACAGGTTCGGCTCGCATCAGCATTACACTTGACGTTAGCCAATGTAGAAATTAATGAAGTGATCATAATTTCTGCAACAATTTCAAATTTTGACTTGATCATTTTTGCCATGTACGCAATCGTTATAGTCGATTCAATTATTAATTGGGATCGGTTATCTGTTAATGTAGATATAATATTCAATGCAATCGACCGAAGAGATGAATTCATAAAATTTACACAAGCTATATCTCTATTTTCAGAATCATAAACAGAAAAAGTAATGCTTCGGAGTTGGACAAGAGATTCTAACCGTTCGTTCCAAAAGTTATGATTTGTTCTAGCCAAATCTTTTTGATTACTATTTAATAAAATTTCCAATTGTTTTTTATTAAAATGTAATTTATTAACCTTTAAAAATTCAATTTCAAATTTATTAATGACAAAATTTGTCATATCATCATGTGCAATAGATTCAAAGCTTGATTTTTGACTGTGCTGTATGGATCTTAACCCAGTCACGGGACGGCGAGATCTTAGTCCTAATTTATTTAAGGACGAGGTTGATAATTTTTTACCAGTTCTAGGACGCTTAGTAGAACATGTTGTGTTTATTGATGACTGGGAAACGTTTTTACTAGAAAGTTTCATATCTGGTCTTTGATAATCATTACTAGCTAAAGTTTGTTTTAATTGCATCAATTTGTTTTGATATTCAGTATGATCTTTAGTTTTTTCAATTTCGTTCATTTTATTAATTATACCCGATAAACGTGTAATATTTCCACTATTTTGCCTTTGAACAATAGAAATTACTTTTTTATCATATATTCGAAAAAGAAATAACAGAAAATTTGTTGAAGCATTTCTGACATTAGGATTAGCATCAGAAACCAATGTGCATATAACGGTAACCAATTTTGTTAAACTAATTATAGTCTGCAAATTAAATGAAATTATTGTATCTCCATTTTTAGGAGTAAAATTATCGCTAAGCATTTGTTGTAGACAAAGAATCACATTTTCACGAATTCGACAGGATTTGTGATTTAAAATTCTAACAATAAAATCAGTAGAATTTTGTAAATTTCCAATAGATTTAATAAGTAAAATTATCGCTTCAATAGCAGCGTCACGACAATTAATTTTGGTGTGACCCAAGTGGTCTACTATAGTAGAAGAAAATTGATTGAAATAGGGTCGAAAGTTGTCTAACCCAATTCTTAAAATAATTACACATAACAACTGCATACTTTTTGAAGATATTTTAAAATTGCTGTTCTTTATCATTACAAGTATATGGTTTAATAATTTGTCGAATGATGTAGTATTGTAATTGAAACAACTCAAATCACATTCTTGGAAGAAATTAATAATTTTTGGAATACATTCAATACGAGCCAAATTATCTGTAGAATCCAATTTGTTGTTCACATCTTCAATGTTGTCAAAAATTTGCATACTAAATTTAAATTTTATAAATTTTGAACACCAAAGTGGTCCAGTTTTAATTTATAATGTGTAGTAATGTCATCAAATTACTTGTTTCAAAATTTCAGAGTAGAGATAATTTTTTAAAAGATTAAATATGAAAAATTTGTACACATAACATTGAGTTTACAATTGCATGTGATAGAGGTATTTCAATTTATTTGTTTAAAAGTCAATGAAATTTTTCATACCAACATTGATAAAATAAAGTTGTCAAATATTTTGTTATTATTTAAATATTGTCTTGGATTCGTAATCTCAAGTTTCGCGCTATTTGTTGAGAGTCTCAACTTGAGACTAACAGTTGATTTCTATACCATATTATCTTGGTATTTTATTATATTGCGTATGCATAGTGTAACGATTGACAGAGAGGAACTCAAATAATAACATGTCCGAATCGGAAATTCCGATTTGAACTCTACAATAGTAGTCACGAAGAATACAATTTATGATAATATATTATAACCACACTGCCAGTTAGACATACATAATACCACCTTATACAGTTTGGCCTAAATTTTAGACAACATGGAGTTTCATAATTTAAATTGAATTGAATCAACATTATTCAGTGTAATGCATATGCTTCCTGACGAAGAGACGTAAAACGATATTTTTATTTTTCATGTTACCCATATTTTATATTCTGGTTTATTTTAATAACAATCAATATCAAACTAACTCTATTCTCTTTCTCTCTACCGTTCCAGACAGACGAATCTTCTAATTTATATGTACCTGGTTTAATTACTTCAACTATTTTCAATGGCTGTAACATAGAATATACCTTTAATTGTGGACGTTTAACCCGCACACATTCACCAACTGTTAAATGTCTTTCTTTCGTTCTATTATTTCCAATTAATTTCTCTTGGCATTTTTGCACATTCTTTCTGGCGATAAGATCTGCCTGCTCGGTACTAACTGGACTAGATTCCAAGTTGGAATTTCTAACTCAAGAGATAATCGAGTAATGAGAGTACTACCCTGTTGTAATTGAGAGGGTGATACCCGTATAGTTGAGTGAGGAACAGCTCTATACATCATCAGAATATCATTAACAACGTAGTTTACATCATTACTCACTTTCACGCCAATCCGCAATTTCTCCTTCACCGTTTTATTGAATCTCTCTACCAATCCATTACTCTGAGGATGATAATTTTATGTGTATTTTGATGTAATGCCGCGTTTCTGTAAAAACATCTTCCATTTATTAGATTTAAATTGGTTCACATTATCAGATATTATAACTTTTGGTAACCCTTCGCGCGCAAATATATTGTCCAAGAATTGCAAAATAATTTCCGTCGTAGTATCTTCAACTAGTTTAAATTCG
>LWCA01000237.1:0-37565 GCA_001642005.1 Intoshia linei | reverse complement strand
TAATATAATATTATCATAATTAGGTTTTCTGTTCTCATATCCATGTTTTAACGTGATATAACATTTCCTTATTAAAAAAATTATTGTTCCATTTTAATTTAATATATACCTCTTAAACCTCTGCGACACATTAAAATTTGTTGGTCACAGAAACGATCCTTAACCGTTTGGTTTAACTCGTCATTTCCGTTATTTCCAAAGAAGAATTTGCATCTTTCCAAGATAATTTCAGGTGCTCCTTTGACGAACCAAACTGCTTGGCTTGATCCTATTTGAACCTGAATATCCATACATTTAGTTTCTGAGTTGAATGGTGTTTCCATAATCTTTATAAATCTATTGCGAATACATTCTACGCTCAAACCAGCTTTGGTAGCAGCAATGAGTAAAGCAATTTCAGTTGGGTAGCCAATGTGAGTTAACTCATCACCTTCAATATTGATAGTAGCATTATTGCAAATAACGCAAGCTGTAAGCAATTTTTCTAAAGAATTCATAGATGTTCTAAAATTATCCATTTTATTTATAAATGTATCCATATTCCATTGTACATAATCATTCGTTGTAGAATTATTAATTCTTCCATATGAGGAATAACCCATACCAGAAATTTTGTAGAAGCTAGAACAACTCGTAAATATTGAAATAACAGTCATTTCATTTTTGGTTATTGTTCCAGTTTTGTCAAAGCATACACATTTAATTGATCCTAAGGCTTCAACAGTCGACATTTTTTTAATAATAACGTTCTTTTTAGACATTCTTACAATACCTATTGCAAGAGTTACAGTGACCACAACAGGAAGTCCTTCTGGGATGACAGCTACCGCAAGGCTGACAGATATTGTCAGCATTTCTAAAAATGATCGGTTTTGAATTAACCCTAATATTAAAATACACACAACAATAATAAAAAACAGCAAGGTTAACTGTCTTCCCAGTTTGCGCATACTCACCTGAAGAATTGTCAAAGGTGGAACTTCGGATTGTACCATTGATAGTATTTGACCAAATTCTGAGAACTTTGCGGGAGTAATTACCATACCCATAGCTTCTCCATTGACTATTATTGTTCCCATTAAACCAACATTCGTTAAATTGCATATATTTTTATCCTGTAAAATTATTGGATTCGAATTTTTACCATTCGGCTGAGATTCTCCAGTAAAAACAGATTCATCAACAAATAAATTGCTGGTACTAATAAATCTGCAATCTGAAGCAATTTTTTCACCTGCTGATAACAAAATTATATCACCAGGTACGATTAAATGAGCTTCAATTATTCGAACGGTGTTATTACGCATGCACCTAGTTTTAGCAGTGCAAAGTTTTTTTAATTTAAGTAAGGATTGCTGCGATCTATATTCTTGAACAAAAGCAACTGTAGTTACAACCAATACTGCCAATATTATTGAAATTGCGTCATCATATTGCCCAATAATAAAACTGATCAAACCAGAGCACAATAAAATTATAATTAGAGGTTCAGAAAATTGTTCAATATATTTTTTCCAAAGTGGAATAGGAGGTATGGTTGGTATAGTATTATCGCCGTACAAATTCCGTCTTTTAATGACACTCGCATCGCTAAGACCATTTTTACTTACATTGTATTGATTTAAAATATCATCTGTGGAAATCGAACATGCCGAGTATATGCTTAGTAATTCCATCTTAGACTCATACGGTTGATTTAATTTATTATTTTCTAATTTATTTTTATCTCCATATGAAAAAAACTATAAATATTTGATTTGATTGTTAAGTTTATTTACCATTTATGTAACGTAATCTAAATAATTTCATTACGCCATTACAACATATGTACAGTAAACCAGTGGTTCCCGGTTGAAATTCAAAACTATATGCCTGAGGTCCGTGATATCCGTGAAATTTCTTTCATTTTGTGTTGACGTAGGTTGAATGGTCATAAGGGTTTCCTTTAATTTTAACAATCTTGATGATAGCGTTTCAGTTCGTAACAACTCATAATATTTTTCAAAATAATATTGGAAAAAGAGGATAATTCCCTCAAGCGTTAGTAATTTGTGGTTGGAATAAGAGATTTTTAAAAAAAGTATTGAAAAAAGGATATTGTTCCATTAAGGACTGGAAATTTAGATTTTTTATTTGTGGTTTGATGAAGTGGATTTTTGAAATGGTAAATTTTAAATATTATAATATAATGTTTTGTTCATTCTGTAGAAAATTTTGAGACATTAAATTATGTAAATAAAGTTAATAATTTACATTTTATGAGTATAAAAAAGAATATACCTGGTTTTTTGTTTCAATATCCATTACCAAAAATTGAAACTGTTAAAAAATTAAGTAAAAACATAATCAGAATATTGGGATGCAATCCTGGTGTAATGACTTTACAAGGAACAAATACATATCTAGTTGGAAGTGGACATCTGTATTTTATTTATTATTATTAACCCAATTATTATGTATGGAACTTATCCAAATATTTATTTAAATCGGTAGTTTACCTTGTCATAAATACCTTAGATATTTTTCTTAAAAACAGCATCGATAAATAATAATCTTGTATTTATCGTCCCTTATAAAACCTTATTACACCCTTACAAAACACAAAAATTAGTAAAAATAAAGAATAAACAACTGCAATTATTTTTGAAATTGTATTTTGTAGAAGAACTTTGATTGATACTGGAAATGACAACAACTGTACTTATTTCAATACAATTAAAAATGTATTGTTTCAAGAAAAGTGTCAAATATCTCAAATTTTGATAACGCATTGGCATGCTGACCACACTGGCGGAATTAAAAATTTGATTGATTTATGGTAAAAAAATAAACAGTACAATTGTAGTTTAATTACAATAAATTATTAATAAATTTTTAGTGTAAAAAATTTGACCATTATGAAACACACTCGCTTGGGTCTACAAAATGAATCAGAGTATATATTTTCTCAAGAAGAAAGAACGTTTAACGATAACTTAAAAAATTATAAATATAAATACATATCTGATAATGACATGATAAAAATTGATAATGAAATGACTTTAAACAGTTTATACACTCCAGGACACTCTGATGATCATTTGTGCTTTTATGACTTGAACTCAAAAATTCTTTTTTCTGGTGATTGTATTTTAGGTGGCACTAGCACAGTAAGTAAATTTAAAAATGAATTTAATAACATTTGTAGATATACACAGACGTTAAGATATATTTAAAGTCAATGTATCGTCTAAAAAAATTAAACCTTGAAAAAATTTTACCTGGTCACGGTCAAGAAATCATAAACCCTGCTGAATATATTGAACTATATTTGAATCACAGAAAAAATAGACAAAATGCTATAGTCGATTTTATTTCTCAAAATTCCCCTACTACATTGAAAAATATTGTGGATGATCAATATTCTAATGTAATTTTGTAAAATTAATTTTAATTTATATATTTTTATTACATTATTATAGATATCACAAACATTAAAAATGGCCGCGACTCATGTGACTAATATTACATTGAAATATTTAACTGAACAAGGAATTATTGGTAAAAATACATTACAAGTTAAAATTGTTATTTAGGTGAAAAAAATGGATCTTTTTTCAAACTTGTTTAAGTAAACTATACTAATAAATGTTTTAAATAAAATGGGTCAAATTTATTGATTGTACATAACCCAATTCTATAAAATTGTATTTATTGAAATAGTGTCATTTTATTTATTCTCTTAATTAATTATATATTGAAGATGAATTCTTTATTGTTTCGAGATGATTGGAACCTTTTAGATATATACAAGTCAAAACCATCAAAGTGTAATTTAAATAAACTTGAACCAATTAACGACGAAATGTAATTTCAAATTTTAATCAATTTATTTTACATTAGAGTACCAGATTCTACGAAAGTTTCAAATTTTAATCAAGATCAAAGGATTGCTTATTTATTGAAAGATCATCCATATACATCTCATATTTCGAAATTTGCTCTTTTTCCCAATTATGATACTTTATATTCTCCTATTAATGCAATTCATTGGTATAATTCTTTCAACAGAGGTTGTAATTATATAAGTTGCATTCAAAAAACCTATGGTATTTACCGTTTGCTTGTTCACTTAAATTTAGGTAATGACTGCAGAATTGAGGTCATACCAAATTCCATTGGATATTTACCTGTAATATTATAATTTTACGTTATATAAATATTAGAAAAATCTTGATTCCTATTCACAAAATAGCATTACCCATATATCGGATAGCATACATTATCAAAAAAAAAACATTTATAAAACTTCAAAAAATTTATATGACGATGATTTCATATATAAAACATACCAAGAAAAACTCGACAAAAAATCAAATTCTGTAAGTTTTGCATTTTTTTACAATTTGCATATAAGGATTTTATAAATTAAATCTGTACTATAATTTCAATAAAATTCTACTGATAAATAAACTGGGTATTTCAAAAATTACATTTTTAAGAGCTGCTTCACATATTACAAATGTATATGACGGCTTGTGTATTGTAATTAATTAAATATTAATTTGTTGGAATCAATATCAGTGTTGCCCAATTTGTGAGGTTCTATAAGGTAAAAAGACATTTTTATCGAACCAACAGGGGCCATATAATCCAAATGGTTGAAACTACGTATTTATATTAATATTTTTCAGATTCACGATTATTTAAGCGAAGAACATGTATTTCCTGTAAAAGGTCGCAAAGCTAGACAAAGGCGCAAGGAAAACAGGTTACATAAAATAAAATACTGTAGAATAAATCATTTTATTTCAAAAAAGGTATATATTAATCAAACGTTTCCCAATAATTTTAAAATATTTCTTATTATTGGATTAGAATAGATTAGAGTCGTTGCTAGAACGAAATATTCCACTAAATTATATTGATATACTCAGAGGAGACGCGGGAATTTTAATATATTAATATATTATCCATTTTAACGGTTTGACATCCAATAATTCATATATGAATCATTCAATATTTTTTTAGTAAAATTTCAATAATCTAACCATTTTACTAACAAAATGTAAAAATCAAAATTTACCAACTTACCCGGTTAATCCGGTTTTACCAATAGTGTAGGGAAAATTCTCGTTTTACCAACCGTAAAGAAATTTTCGTATAAATTTTTAAATTATTCATATATAAATCATTGGATGTGAAACCGATAACCTTTGCAAAAAATGGGGGACACAATTTTTTTCTATCTGTATTTCGTATTTTGGCAAGTTCTAAATTAATTTTAATTTTTCTTTATTAACAGTAAATATTATAGTTGACACCTTACATTTATTATCAAAATTTCTCCGAGAGGTTGCAGGATTGGAATCTAAATAAAAATTAAATATTTAAAAAAACATTTCTAGAATTTTAAAATTTGGTATCGATATTTTTTTAACATTAAATCGCCCAATTCCGACTTAAGATTAAAATATTTTTATTTAAATTTTAATATTTAATTAATTTACTAATATTTTGCGTCGAGCGATTCCATTATTATATAAATAATTCAGGTTTAATAACACAAAAACTATTCAAGATTAGGTGCTAACTATTTTAGAGAGTTGTCTTTTTTGATTAAATATTTTTAGGTGTTCGTGTTCCTGTCACACGCAAATATATTCAACTTGTGGCGTTGATACATTAAATTTCGAAAAAAACATAAATTCGGAAATTCTAAATAAATGCGAAACGTGCTCATGTTTTGAGGTGATTGAATTTACGAAACTAACATAGTTATATTTATATCAATAAATTGTAAATATATATATTATTAGAAAAAATCTCATTTAATATCAGACAAGTCTCTCAACGACATACAAAATAAATTTAGTAAAACGAATTGTTATGCTGAATTCAATGCAAAATTTGAATCTAAAACAAAAAATCTGTACGACAATGTATATACGGGAAGGAAAAGATATTTTTTTGGTCGACATTCTCAACAATTACGTGGATTATATCAAAAATAATAAAATTTTAATTTTACAATGTACAATCATTCAAAGGCTGTCATTCAAAACAGTCTTCGTCCTCATCTTCATTTTCATTATTAATTCGGTATTTTTTTAACTTTTCGGATAATTCTAAAAATTGTATAATTAAAAAAATAATTATACAAAATATACGTTTGGCAGGATTGAAAACTCCATTGGTTTGTTTGTCACATACAAAACAACGTTTATTTTCTCTATAATGATTTAAAGCACATTCTTCGCAAAAATAATGCTTGCACCTCAAAATTCAAAATTAATAACATTGTACATAGTAAATCCAATTAAAAATTAATTTTGAAGTAATTAAATTACTTGGTAACAACAGGCTTTTTAAAAGATTCTCTGCAAATATAACAAGCAAAAGGCAATTCATCTTTGTCATCATCCTTTATTTCATAATCTTCCTCTAAAAATTGTATATTTTTAAATAAATGTTTACAATACCATCAACATTTAATTGATCCGTTTCTTGTTCCAATTGCCAACCAAATTTATAATCAGTTCTGTCATGCATAAAAATACAACTATCTATAAAACATTAGTTTTGTTCTAAATTAGAAAACCTCCGAATCCGCAAAAACCGGTTTCTTTGTAATCCTTACAAATACAAGGTGCATAATCCCATCGAACAGAAGAATTAACATTAGCTGAACTTCTAATTGGACCGACTCTAGATTTACCACTAGCTGCAGTGGCTTGAACAGAATCTTTAGGGTTTATGAACTTATTGTAATGATTCATTCCTTTATATATTCCAGTTTCGCTTTCATCCAATCCCAGTGTCTAGTTTTTAATATTAATTAAAAAAGTAACATTACATACCTCCCTACTGTCTATATATTTTTGGAAAAGAGCCTGTGAATCTTTATCCACTTCGGTCTCGATATCATTAGTCGCAGTTACCCATATATCTTTGGAATTTTCCTATAAAGTCTTAAATATCATTACAATTAAAAGTACCTTTGATTCGTCAGATTTAAAGGAATGAGAGACTTTTTTAAATGAATCACATGAAATTCCTTGTAGTTTTTGTTTGACTTTTTCAAAGTTACCTGACTGAAAAAATATAAATAATATTGAACATTTATAATTTACCGACTTAATTAGTGGGTTTATAAAAGAAGATTTTGGTTTTTTAAAAATATTAATTTCGTCCTCAGAATCTGAATCAGAACTTTTATTTGCTTCTAAATATACTATTTACATAATGGTTCTAGAATAAATAAGATACTTACTCTGGGTTTTTCGTGATGTTTGGTTTCTCTTTTTTTTAAATTTAAAAGTACACACTGAATTATTTTCAGTCATTTTAATATAAATAAAATTAAAAATATTTATTTTAACAGTTGCGTTGCGATTTTATTCTTTATTTGTGATGACTAATCACTATCTATATTGGAATATTATACTATATAATAAGAATATATATAATATTCTTAAGATAATTAATTAATTATTTATATAATAAGAATAAGAATATGATAATATTATATCATTTGGGATGACGAAACCCCAGTTGTGGAATGATCTGTGGCTCTATAAACCATAAGAAAATTATTGATAACTGATCAATTCTTTCCACTTCTTGGTCACATGGCAAACGTGAGAAACAATCAGCAACTTCGTTCATTCTGCCCGGAATATGTTCCAAGGTGTACTCCCTCAGAAAAATAGACCACCTTTTGATTCTTGCAGCAGCATGGCCTTTCGTTACTGTTTTCATTATATGAACAAGAGGTAAATGATCAGTTCTTAAAATAATATGGCATCTATATACATAATTATGCCATTTGCGCATGGCTAAAACACATGCTAGCGCTTCTCTCTCGCCAGTGGAATAATTCATCTCAGTTTTAGATAATTTGGATAAATAAAATGCAATAGTAGTTTCGTTACCATTTTGGATTTGCAATAAAACTACTCCAATAACAATGTTACATGTATCTACTTGTACAATTGTTGCAGCGTTCTGGTCGAATGTCGATAGAACCGCACCTTCAGAAATTTTATTTTTTATAGTTTCAAATGCATGTTGACATTCATGAGACCAATAAAATATCTCATTTTTATGTGTCAAGTTAATTAAAGAAACACCTAATATAGTTAAATTCCTTATGAATTTAGAATAATACGTTGTCATTCCAAGTAAAGATTTAACTGCATATTTGTTCTTTGGAGTAGGTAAACTTAACAGGAGATATTTTGTCAGTATCAATTTTTACTTCATTTTTATCTAACACTCGACCCAATATTATTATGCTTTAGTTTAGCAATATTATTTAGATTCTAATTTTTGCAAAAATTAAAATATCATCTAACATACAGGCTACATTATTATCTCCTTTCAATACTTTTTCCATTATTGACTGAAATGCCGCTGGAGCTGAAGCCAATCCAAAAGGTACTCTTTTATACCTGAATACACCAATGAGTGTACTGAAAGCCGTTAAATCTCTGCAATTTTTGTTCAAATTGATTTGATGATACGCGTGCTTTAAATCAATTTTCGAAAATATTACACTACCGTGAGTTCTATTCAGTATATCATCAATTAAAGGTAAAGGGTGCAAATCAATTACAATGTTTTTATTTACTTCTCTCATATCAACACATTCTCTAATATCACCATCTTTTTTTTCAACCACATGAGCAGAGCTGACCCACTCGCTACGGTCAATTTTTTCAATTCAATTTATTATTCAATTATTCTTGGATACCACAAGTTTTAACTCATTTCTCATGCCGTACGACCCTGGATATTTTTAATTTCTAAAATTCAATCAAAATGTTAACACCTTAATATAAGTATATTATAACCAGTATAAACATATAAATCGAATATAAATTATAATATAATATATATATTAATATAGGCGCAAAATACAAAATCCATTATTGCGTTTTAAATTAAAATTTAATTTACAATTTCAAAATATAAATATGAGCGATTCAAATACGGAAGATAACACAAAATACAATTATGAACAAGAAAAGTAGAAAATTATAGTGATTATAGAATGATATTAATTTAGGTGTATAATAATCCACAAACAGATAAACAGTTGTTTAGACGTGATGCAAGTACACCAAACTAAAATTCAAATCTGTCTTAAATTGTGTGAAAATTTTGATGTAGAATACAGTAATCTCGTTTCAAATATCGGTTCAGTTGATAAAAAACTAAAAAACCTCAATGAAAAACATGTTAATGTTATTCTTAAGCATTTGAATGTAATTATTGTTTTTCAAATTCAAGTCAAAATCAAATTGTTACTTTTATTGTTTCAGGAATGTATAGTGCGCGACATAATTCTTAGGCAACCCATTGTAATTAATTTAAACACTCCTGGTTCATGATTTAAGACATTTTCTTAAATCATATTTAGTGTATGATCAAGAACAAATATTTAACAACCCTAAAAAAGTAAAAACTAAATTGTAAAAGTAAAAAATTGTAAAATTCCGAGCAACATAAGTCTTAAGAACCTTCATAATTTCAATTAAACTAAATTAAATTTCAATAAAAACTAAAATGTAATGATCTATAAATGAAATATTATTATTTTTTTAGTAAATGACGCGCATAAGTGACGAAAAAAGATGCAATGTTGTGTCCTTATTCAAGGTAGGAAAAAGTCAGGTTTTTATAAGTAAAACCTTAATAATGTCCCGATGTGCGGTTCAAAATATAATTAAAAAATATAAAAAGAGGTTAGGCATAGCTGACTTGCCACGATCAGGTAGAAAACGCATGCTAACATTTAGGGAAGAGGCTATTATAAAAAGGGAATCAATTAAAAACCCATTGTGGACAGCTTTGGAGGTCAAACACCACTCAAATAATTTCAAAAATCCAAGTTTGAGGACGGTGCAACGTGTATTATATAGATTTGGATTATATGGAAGAATTACAAGTCAAAAACCGTTTCTGAAAAAAATACACAGATCAAAGCGTTTAAAATGGTGTAAAGCAAAAGTGGCATGGACGAACCAATGGCAGAATGTAGCATTTACTGATGAAAGTAGATTTGAATTGTTTTCAAAAACGAGAGTATATGTACGAAAACCCAAAAAAACAACGTTTTTGTCAAGGTACACAAGTAGAAGCATAAAACAACCTCCCAAACTCACACCTTACGGGTCAAAAACCCAAATTATCCTTCTTTTTGAAAATCAAATGAGTTGCAGAATTTAAAAAGATATATACGCTGATACGGATTTTAAAATCATAAACATTATCATAATTTTAAATTTAAAAAAATTATATCTTCAGGGCCAAAACCACAAATTACCTTTCTTTTTTTAATGAAAACAGCCCTAGAATTTAAAAAAATTTTCAGGTGGTACAATTGTATCCTGTTAACACACGCAAAAATTTAAATCCGAATAAGTGATGACTTCACGGTCAAAAAAGCATTTTAGTATTCATATATAAATTTTTGAAAATCCGATTATTCTAAGCGATTAACTGGGTTTTCGATTAATCGGATATCATTCCCTAGTACGTACTACGAAATTATTATTTTTTAGTTTAGGGGTACGAACTGTAAAGTATGTTGACAACCGCTGTAATAGGGGTTTTAGATTTTGACAAATTTAAATTTAATAAAGGATTACATTTAAAACAACCTTAGTTTCAAAAGGGTTTATATTGGTATATTATATATTAACATGTGTCTTCGTTTAAATAAAAAACAATAACCAGCTGATTAACACGAAAAGTTTCGTGATCAACAATATTTTGTGTCGATCATTTCTTAACTCTATCAAAAACCATATAATTTTTGTATTTTAAAATAATTATCACTGTTAAAATTATCAAGGTGCCTAAGACTTATGTCGTCAATATTTTTAATATCGCAAACAAGACTGTATTAAAATGTATTCTTTTATAGGTAGTTTATGACATCAGCATGGTTATATATTGTTGAGAACATTCTTTAATTAGTCTGATATTTAATTTCATTAAAAAAAACTAAAAAACATTAAACTAAAATATTATTCTGATAGAGCTTATTCCAGTTGATATAAATAGAAAAGTTCAACCCGAGAAATCTACACATTCCCGATAAAAAAACTTTTTAATATATTATCAACCAATATTTTTCAAATATTTCGATTAAAATAAAAATATTGATCCTACCATTTCAAAAAAAATGTGCAGTGAACGTCTACACATTCCCAATAAAGAAATATGGGTGAAAATCTATAAAATTTCGTCCTTCGCAATTTTTAAATTTCAAATTCTCATTTTCAAAATATTTTGAATACAAATTTAAATAGAAACTACAATAACGAAACTAAAAGTCATCAACTTTATTAATAATATTAATCTACTACAAGTATGATTTATAACGATTATTATATTAATAGTAATAATTATAGTATAACACTTGCTGTACATTTATTTACTAATAATTATAAAATGTAGACCTCTAGCTTGGTAGACACCTTCGCCGTTTAAGTCCTTTTCAGATTTTGGAACTAAAAACCCTTTACGAAACCTAAATATATCTTCTGAAGAAATAAATGTATTAATTTTAGAATTCACACCTTTGGAATTACGACATATTTGAATTGGATTCTATGTGTAATGGCAATACCCTAAGATTTATAAGTGGCTATCTGTTAAGCACTTTCGATATTTTCAACATATTTAAGGTATTCATAATTTATACGTTTGGCGTCTATTATGGTAGATTTTGGAATATTTTACTGCCTTAATGAATAAAAAAATGAGCCATGGTCCATGTAATGTTTTGATAGAGAGTATTAAAGTAATGTAAATTGTGTATAATAATCTGTAAAATAAATAATGCTATACAGCGATAATGTAATATACAGTTCTGGTTATAAGAACTTTACAATATATTACTGTAGTAACATTACAGTCCACAATTTCTTTTGTTAATGTCCATTAGGGTGTCAAATCGTTTTAAAATTTAGAGAGTTTGAAATACAGAGTAGGTAGGTGGCTGTATTTTTCAATATAGACCACTATTTAAAACACCGTTTTTGAAAAAAGTCAGTAACGACATTTTGATCAACAATTTAGTAATTAATACAAAATAGCTAAATTTAAGTTTATTTTCATATTTTCTTAATTTTTTCAAGCAAAAACTTAATGGGTACGTAACGTATCATACGTTGATGTTTTATTATTTTAATTATGTTTATTTATGCTCTAAAATAAAATATAGATTCCTCTCATTGTATTTGATAACTTTATAAATAAAATACAAGAAGGTTACTCAAAACATAATAACCCTTATCACAACAGTATTCATGCATCTGATGTGACACAAACTGTGTACAGCATTATTACTTACTATTCAAATTATTCTGTATTTTATTTAAAATCAATAACATTCTATTATAATTTAGATTCATCTTTCATCAATTGACATTTTTGCATTGATTTTTTCTGCAATTATACATGATCATGAACACACAGGAACAAATAATGCTTTCCATGTTTCAACACGGTTAAATAATACAATTTTATCAGTATTTAAGATAATTTCTTAATTGGGTTACCGTACTCGTATATAGATGTACTTAATGTTCACAACAAATTGTATTTTCAATTTTTTAAAATTTGTATTTTGTATTTGATGACATATATTTTAACTTATAATGTATTCAAGGGTGCGTTAATAATGACAGTATCAATAAAATATCGGATAGTGTATTATAGTGGGTAATTACGTTATCTGGTTACCTCCGGTTACAGTTGTGTATCCTTCATGGTGTTTCTTTTTTTACTCCATATATTAATTTTAATCTATAGATCCGACTTAGCTATATTGTACAATGATGTATCCGTATTGGAAAATCATCATATTGCTAGCGCATTTAAAATTTTGCAGGACAAAGATTGTAATATTCTTTCCAATATGACTGATGAGCAGTATAGGTAATTTAATATTAGTTGAATTTAAAAATACATCACTCTTGATGGAGGTGCATTTACTGGAGTTGAAACATTAATGTTTTTGGTGTTGAATGTTATAGTGAAACTGTGGAAATATTTTCTATTTTATTTACAGTTTAAACAATCCGTTTGAATAAAACCTCAAAAAAACTGGTGGAATCACTTGGTCTATTACAGGGGTACACAACCTTTCCATCAATTCAGCCGCAAAGCTACTTTACTCATTGATACTTCGACCACACAAAAATTAATTTGACATTGAGAAAGTTTAAGTCCATTTTTAGAAAGTGGGTAAAGTCAAAAATGTAACATTTTGATAAAAATATTTCCCTTGAACTTGAAGTAAAATGATATATTTCATTATGATGACACGGATTACCCACAGCAACCTGCGGCCGTAAGGACACAGGTTGTGCACCCCTGGTCTATTGTAATAAATGTAATTATAAGTACTACAGATTTATCTGTATATTTTTATATAAATATTACGTAACATGAATTTCGTTTAATACAATATTAGAAAATTTCGATCATTAACAATAACATTGGTGTTGGCAACAGATATGGCATTTCATTTTCAATATATCAAGAATATTACAGAAATGGTGGAATCTAAGGATGAGTATACTCTTCTAATAAAAATTAGTGTTAACGTGAATGTGAAATACACATTCTAGAAAAATGTACACATCTATTTGTGAATAATCGAATTCCGATTATTTATTGATACATTCGATTTTAATTTAATTTAAAATTTCACTGAAAATTTGAAGTTTTCAAAATAAATGGTTGCTTAATGGGCAATCATATACACACTGTGTCAAATTTTTAGGAAAATCATATAAAGCTATGTAATACACTCAAGATCAGCCAAAATATTTATTTTTTTTGTAATTCGGTGACTTGTAACAGATGCTAATATTATTCATTAAAAAATAAATAGTTAATATGCAAAAAAACTTTTTATCTACTTATTATCGTTTTCTTGCATAATTTAGTGTGTCAAATTATTAAGCAAATTTATAATGGGACAAAAAAACGATTTAAAAATGGACGAAAAAAGCCAAATAACGGCTTTATTAGCAAGAGGGAAGACAACTCTTCAAATTTCCAAGTGTTTAAAGCGTGATCATCGCACTATAAAAAAATGGATTAATAATCTATCCAAAATAACCGTAAAATCGAAATGTGGACGTTAGGGTGCCACACACATCTGAATTTTAATTGCGCGTAGTGAAAATTCGTGCTCTTAAGCAATATATTCACTATGTCGTTTTTAAAATCAACTAAAATGACCTGCTTGATCCGCAGGCTTTAATCAAAGTTTTACAAAATTCTGAACAAAATTAGGAACGAATAAACATCAGTTCAAACTATTTTACATGGTTACCACCGGTTTTACACGTCGAAGCATGACGAAAAGATGCGAAAATAGTATTGTCGGTTATCGGTCAGTATTGTCGGTATATTTTCAGCCTGTAACATACGAAAATGTGTCTAAAAATACTCGATTTAGAGATCTAAAATCTATAGCTTCGGTGAAAAAAGCTCTTAAAAGACTGATTTTAAAACCGATACATAAGGAAAAACGTATAAAGTGGGCAACAATTTACTTAAAAACAAATTTTGAAACAGTGTTGTTCACTGACGAGTGTCGTGCAAGGTTAGATGGACCGGATGGATGGTCAAGAGGTTGGGTACTGAATACTGTTGAAACACCTTAAAGGGTGCGTCGCCAACAAGGGGTGGAGGTGTTATGTTTATGGCAGGAATCATTGGAAATCAGGTATTAGGACCATATCGTGTTCCCAGTGGCGTGAAAATAAATTATAAATTGTAATACTTATTATTTTAGCATGTTTCAATTTTTATGTTTAGTTACACGGAATTTTAGTTGGAAAATTACTATCCATGGATAAATTCGAAAACCGAAATTTTTAGAAACAAGTGCATATTTATGCATGAAAATGTACCTTCACATGCATTGTTATTTACTAGAACATTTCTTTCAGAAAATTGCATTAGCGGAGAAAAATTGATGAATTGGCCCCCTAACAGTCCCGATTTAAACCCAATAGAAAATTACTGGAGCATGATAAAAATGTAATATATTGAAATTACTTTAATAATTATTTATATTAATCATTTAGAAAATTATATTCGGCTGGGACTCAGTATAACTCCTTTGATGACCTATGGAATGCTATTAAAGAAGTGTCTAAATCAATTATACCAGAACGTGTCAAGAGATTGACCGATTCTGTCTGTTACAAGTTCATGGCAATTATATTAAATATTAGAACTAATTTTTAATGATAAATGCTACTTCATTCATCTATGTTCATTACATTTGCCTAATATTTTGACACACTTGTATTAACTAATATTTATATACATTCAATTATTTCAATTTTAATTGTATTAGATTTTTTTTGTTTGCATTTTAAATATTGTTGTAAACTATTGTGCACACTCCCCAAAAAAAATTTAAGAATTTAGTTCACTCTTTGGAACGAATTTTTTAATTTTTTAGATTTGCCTAATAAATTGACAGTGTGTAGATGCAAAATTTATATTCCATTTAAATCATCCCAATTGTAAATTGATAGAATAATCAAGACAAAATTAAAAGTAGCGTTAAATCATTCATTTGTCAATTGAAAAGTATGATTAACTTTATTAAATATAAACATTAAATCTATTTACAACTTACAAGTTGTAATCCACTCTTTGGAACGAATTTTTTAATTTTTTAGATTTGCCTAATAAATTGACACAGTGTGTACATTACTTTGTATATATAAATTTTATCTATCCATAAAGTAAAGAAATAAGTAAATTTGTTTCTAGCTTAATGTTTTGGATTTTTGCTAAATTATGTGCAATGCATATTATGCAGTGAATACAATTTAAATAATGTAAATTGCCAGAATTTGAGAAATTAAATCGTTAATAAAGTACAAAAAAATTGAGCTAGAAATAAGTTTAAAAAAATAAACTGTATAACTAAATAGGGAGAACAATATTATAAAGTCGGTATTACGTTTAAAAGCTCAAACGCCAATTTCCGTTAAAATAAAGTTCAGTTTTTATTTATTCATAATATTTTTAAAGTGATATTTAAAATGACAAACGCAACTCGAATAGATAGCGTTAAATGTTTTGGATTGCGAATTAGTTTTTCTATTGTAAAAATGCACACTTTTAGTGCTAATTGCCCATCGAATTCTAAAATTTTCGAAAAAATGTAACACCCTAATCAGGGGCGGATTCAAGAGGGTGCAGTTGTACCCTAAATTTTTAATTAATGTTGGTTAATGAAGATACAATACTATAACCAAGAAGATTGAACCTAATTGATTTAGGATTATTTAATGAACAAAATTAATTTCTCTTTTTTTTTGTGCTGATCATTTTTTTATTTTTACGAAAAAATATAAATTTGGAAACTATTGTATAACAACCTTTAAATGAAATTAAAAGAGACGCCTTTAAAAAAATTTTCGCCTTCGGAAAAGTTAAATACATTGCTCGCTTCGCTCGCACCCCATTAACTAGCTTCTTGAATCCGCTCCTGCTAATTTACAATGTACATTATTATTTAGTATTACATGATTAGTATCAGCATGTAGTTATTATCTATTTTAAGAATAACAACTGTCAAGGCGCTATCAATGATTTTACATGCGGCGGATATCAGGTAACTGGTAAATATAATTTCATTAATTAAATATTTCATAGTAATCCTGCGAAAATTTGGAAATATCACAGTAAATGGAGTATAATGCTAACCAAGGAATTTTTTAATCAGGTAAAAATACAGCTATTGTGTAAATGGTTTGAGAGTACAGAATATAAATTAGACTCGTTTTTATCGAATAAACTAAGTGACCCAGGTGACATTGAAAGTATTGAAGATACAGAAGAGGAATTAACATAACCTCCTTACCTCTTTTAACAGAGATAGTTAATGTATTTATGTCATAGAAAAATAGAAAATTAGTTAATATGTAAAATTATAGGGAGAAAAGGAAAAGGAATTAAATATACCCATTTCTCCATTATGTAATGAATTCAGATGCAACATTGCCAAATCACAAATAGGTAATAAATAAAATAATTATCTAAAAAATTTCATCATAATTTTGTTAAGTTTTGTTTTAATTAATTTACGGTTCTATGGACCGTTTATTCTATTCTATTATTACAGGTTTTGTAACGAATATTGTAAAACCATGTTTTGAACTATTGGATAAAATGTTGAAGAAGATTTTGCAACAATATTATGTCGAAGTTGCAATTTCTAAAAGTAATAGTTTAATTGATTTTAAAGAAGACGTAAATGAAGGTATCTCAAGAAATGCAACTTTTATAGAAAAAAAAACGAATGTAAATTGTAATATTTTAAATTTTGAGACTAATTATTAATACATGTAGATGTATTAATAAATGTATTATGAGATAATTGATTAAAATGTAAATACAGTAAATGTAGATGTATGAAAAGATTTACATTATCAATAATTAATTAATAAAATTATATAAACTTTAATCACGACAATAATAAAATACGGTAATTTCCCTGCAACTAGCTATTTTTGGGATTTCCAAAAATGTGGTGAGGTAAAAAACGTTAAACCATAAAAATTGTGAATAACAATAAATTAAACTTAAAAATATTTATTTTTTGCAAAAATAGTGGCATATAAATATAGTGTACCAGATTTTTGACATAAAGTATTCTCGTTTTAGTTCTCCAATATTGGACATGTACTTTTTTCATAGTAGAGAATTTGGCGAAATCGAGGAAATTTAATCAGTTACAAAATTCAATAGTATTAATTTGTATAAAAATGTTTTCATACATTGATGCCTCTGTTAATAAAATAATGTTTTCAAAAAAATGAATGGCAAGTTGGAGAGAAACTTGTACTATGATAAAATAATGTTACTACACTTTCTTTAATAATAAATAATTATATACACAATAAATAAATATTTACTTTATAAATTATATTAATTAATATTATAATTTTTTCAATTGTAGGGTTAAACACTGAAATTTGGTTGGAATGTTGTAATAGTAACATACTTGATTGGAATAAAATTGTAGAAAAAGATGAAAATGAACAAAATTGAAGTGTACACTATACACTGTACATATGTAATAAAAAAATAAGTCTAGAGTTTTTAATTCCTTTAACATATTACTAACACGTGGTACAATTTATTAATACTAATTTAATCGAAATGGCTTTCTTTCTTTAAAATTATTCAAACGTTTATCTAATAATTAAAAATATTATTATATTTAATTATCTATTTTGTATATACTGTCGATTTTGTTCAACGTTTTACGCTCCACGGTAGATAGGTTTCACTGTAAATCATTCATAAATATTTTTATTTGAAAGTAATCACGGCGTTATGATATTGTGACAGCATTTAAACACATTTCATATGATACCATTATCTAGTGCGACCAGAAGTACGACTTTTTAGATACTACTTTACTAAAGTCGTACTTTGTCGTAGTAAATAAACTTATAAACTGAAATGTTTATTTTTCTAATCAAAAATTAATCAAAAACATTTTTTTTCTAAGTAATAAAAGTACTACTTTTAGTACGACATTATCGCCATTCGTGGTTTACAATTACAGTATAGTAGAAACGTGATCAAAAACTGTCCCTTCATGTAACATAAAACAGAAACAACTGTATTTAAATTATTCGTAGTTTATGAAAAACACAATATCTCGAGACGTCTATCTGACCAGATACAGGGATCCACATCGTTCTAATCAGAAGAGTACCAGCTACACAATTATATATTAGAAAAGTCTATATTTAAAGTTTTCGAAAAATGGTGAAATGTTTAACAAATTTAATTAATATACTGAGAAATAATTTAATTTATTCTTTTTAATTACATTTTCTTGATTAGTGTCGATTGAGTCAGTTGAATCAGATTCAATTCTATATTGTTTTGGTGATTTATATGTAAGACTAGCTATGAGTATAAGGAAAAATCCAACTGTTCTTAGCGTAACTCCAACGATAATAATATCTTTAGCTAATTTCTGTAAATTATAATATAAACAGTGGCGTAGCGTCATAGTGTACAAGGTGTTCACCGAACACCCTAGAAAATTTATAAAAGTAACATTGTTTTTTTTCTAAAATTCATCATTTTATATTTCTGGAATTAGACTTAAACTACAAATTGTATTCATTATTTGCAAAATTAGCATATATCTTCCAAATTTTAATAAAAATTACCAATTAACTCTACCAATTTATATTAATATAAGAAAATAATGAACTGAATGCACATCTAATTATTAGACTAATTTAATTTTATAGCAATTTAAATGATAAAATGTGTATATTATTTGTAAGATATGACATGACATATATTATCAGACGTCTTAACACTGGGCCTTAAATCAATTTAATTTTCATAAAATAATTGATAAATAATTTCGATTGAGCGCAGTTGAAAACATTAGTCGGATTTCTCTCTAATTGGAAAACTAATGTGAGTCATGTTTGAAGCAATTCACCTTGATGAATTTGACATGTTAAAATTTCTATTAGCAGAAAATTTTGATGAAAAAAAACGACCGTATAATTATACTGTACTAGCTTGGCAGTTTTAATTAAAGTTAAAATTAAATAAATAATAAAACTTATTTTGTCTTTTTTAATGTGATGACATATATTCAGTACAAATTTAATAAATACTTGAAAATACCAATTGTGTATCAATAACTAATTGAATCTCCAGTTTATAAATATTTCCGTCGAATTTTACCATTAGTACAAAGGATTGTAATATAAAAATGATTGATGTTAAAAATGTGTCCATACTTTTGGCCTTTTTTCTTATAAATATTACTTTTTATTGAGCATTATCAAATTAAGTTAGTATCAAAACTTTTATCAATTCGTTGCCGTAGATGTTGTTAAAAATGTTTGGAAAATGAAAATTTGAAATTTAAAAATTGCGTAGCAATGAAAAATCATTCCGAAGGAATGAATTATGTAGATTTTCACCCATATGTCTTTATTAGAAATGTGTAGACGTACAATCCACATTTTTTTTGAAATTGTAGGATCAATATTTTCATTTTTAATTAAAATATTTAAAAAATATTGGTTGATAATATATTAAAAATTATTTTTCACCGGGAATGCGTAGATTTCTGAGGTTGAAATTTTGTATTTATATCAACCGGAATAAGCTCTATCAGAATAATCCTTTTTTTTAATTTTCGGACTGTTAATTATTTCAAATTTATTCTTTTAATGAAATGTTTCAGAAAAAAAATATATGAATACTAAAATGCTTTTTTGACCGTGAAATCATCACTTATTCGGATTGAAATTTTTTATGTGTGTTAACATGATACAACTCTACCACCTGTAAATATTTTTAAAATTCTAGGGCTGTTTTCAAAAAAAAGGAAGGGTAATTTGTGGTTTTGGTCCTAAAGATATAGTTTTTTTAAATTTAAATTTATGATAATGTTTATGATTTTAAAATCAGCATCAGCGTGTATATTTTTTTAAATTCTCCAACTCGTTTAATTTTCAAAAGGAGGGACAACAGGGGTTTTTGAACCTTAAGATGTGAAATTGGGAGGTTGAAATTTATCTTATTATACGTTCCCGGAAAAAACTGTAATTGAAATGTGGTCTTTAAAAAATTCTAAGTGCTATTTATTTCATTAAAGTAAAAGACACAAACAAAAATCGCGTAGCATATTATATAAGTTAACATTATATAAAGAAGAATTGTTAATAATTTTTGAAAAATTTATTAACATTTATTAATTACACATTAATTTAAACTATTGAGTCGATCTAAAATACAATAAGTATTGATAAAATTAAAATAAACCTGACTACAATATTAGGATTATCTACTTTCAATGGAGTTGAAGGGGTGGTGTCTAAAAACAATTAAATATGAAAAAATGAATATGTACAATTATCATTCTTTTTAATAGTTTGGTTATTTTTGGCACTTTCATACTTGCAAAATTTAAATTTGAGAGAATTTATATGCTGGGTGCTAAATATGTGAGAAATGGCATTACAGCTATTGTTAAAGCTAGTTTTACAATCAATACAAAAACCCTTGTAAAACATTTCCACTTTTTCTTTGGCCGTAGAATCATTGCTCATCCAAGAACTACTTCTACCTCTATCTCCATTCGTTTTACATTTTCTTGACTTTGCGCGGGCATTCTAAACAGTAAATTAAATTGATTGAACGAAAATGACAATACCTGAAACCAAACTTGAATAACTCTTTTCTGTAAATTAATTTGATTTCCCAATTCAATGCATTCAATAGCATTGGGAGTTTTGTAAATGTTGAAAATTGATTTCATAATATAAATTTGTCCATTTCCCATGTGTGTTCTAAAGCGTTTGGCTTTGAAATCAACCGCTTCCATTGTAGATGAGTTTTCATCTTTTTTCAGCACATCTGAAGGTAATTCGTATGAATTTTCATCATTTTTAATTTGATACTTTAGTTCGTTAAAATTACTGATGGTTTTATCAATTTTATTATTTTCGTAGGTAAGATTGGAAGTATCATTATATTCATTGTGATTAACAATATTTCTACTCGAATTTTTAATAAGATTTCCCGCATTCGCCGATTTATCCAGTAAATTTCGCAAATCAGCAAACTTGTCAATTTCCCGAATTACTGGCTTTTTATTGGTATCTAAAATTAATATAAATACTATAGATAAAAATTAAATACCTTTTCCCTTTGATAAATCCAAAGGTGCATTTTCTGTAGTTATATAAACGTCTGGTTTAACCTTATTTCTGGTTTCGGGGGAATATGTAATTTCATTGGAATAATCGTTAGACTTAAAATTGTTTCCAAATTTATCACTATTATTATGCATCTTTTTAATGAAATACTTTTTTAAATTAATGTTGTTTATAAAATCGACATTATCAGACCTGGTCAGACCATGATTAGAAGCCAAGTGCAGATAGCAGTCTGTTTCAAATTCAAAATTTTGTTTGCAAATTGGGCATATTAATTGTTTAATCATTTTTTTATTTTTTCGTTCTCTAGCACGGTTATTCTGGAACCAAACTTGAACAACCCTCTTTTTTAAACCAATTTCATATGAAATTCTGTCAATATTTGAACGAGAAGGATTAGAATCTTTTTCATATTCGCAGTACAACTGTTCCAACTGAGTTGATGTAATTGTAGTACGTAAACGCTTTGAATAAGAATAATTTAAATTTTTATCGTCATTTTGTTGACTATATTTATCATCATCACTTATCTGCTCATTTTCAGCACATTCAGGTATATTTTTATCAGAATTTTTAAGATTAGATACGCTATAAAGTTTAATGTCTTCAGTCTTGACTTTCTTCAATTCCTCTTTGTTTGTTTGGGGTAAATTATAATCTTTTACGTCAGCACTATCATCACTGTTTTCAAAAGAATCTAAGGATTTAACCAAAGATTTGACGTCTTCTTTTTGGTTTGGATTAGTGATGCCACAATTCAAAAAATGTTTGCACCATAAATGATATTCCGTAAATTTCAAATCACATTTATTGCAACTGTATAGATAGTTTTTTGCATTTTGACTGGGAATACTTAAATTCGATTCCAATTTTTCAGTTTTCAAATTAACACTTTCTTCGGTAAAAGGAGGCGGTACATTGTTCGTTTCATTTTTAAATGCGGAAGATCTCCGTGATTTTTGTCTAGCGTTTTGGAACCATACCACAATAACCCGTGACATTAATTCCAATCTATCTGACAATTCTTCAATGTTTTCATCTTTTGGATAAGGGTTGTTATTGAAATAAGACTTGAGAGTATTTATTTGATAATCAGAAAACCTTGTTCGATTAGCTCTTCGAATTTTGCTGTCCCACAAATCTAGTGATTGCATTATACTTTCAGACGAAGCTGAATTACAACTTTCTAAGTTATTATTTCTGTCATCAGTTGGTTCTGATGGAGACCTGTCTTCAGTTAAACATCTTCTTTTACGTTTCACGTCCATGTCGTCTGCAGAATAAGCGACGCGTTTCATTGCCTTTTGTTGAAATATTTCGTTTTCACTTTCGGCCTTATTTTTAACTTCCACAATTTTGCCCGTTTTCTCGTATTGGGCAATATCGATGTGTGTAGATGGCGGGTTACTAAAATTGTACGGAGATTCTTTATTTCTTTGTCTTTCTTTAAAAAGAGTATTTCTAAACCAATGTTTTACAACCCTAATGGGTAATTCCGTTCTAGCAGCAATACGTTCAATTTGTTCAATTGAAGGTGAATTTGAAACCATAAAATTGTGTCTCAAAATGGACAATTGATACTCGTTTATTCTTGTCCTACACCTTTTCTGTATAAAATTGGATTCATTGTGAAGTATACTATTGTTCAAGTTTAAATCTTTAGGTAGGAAATTTGGAACTATATTTGATATCACAGCGGGTAAAATATTGGAATTATTGACATAAGAATAATTTTGTTTCACTCTATCATTCTTTGAAATACTTAAATTTAAAGCATTATTTTGTCCAAACAGTAAATTTTCACTAGATTTTACAACGTTATCAAACATGTTTACAAGTAAATTTTTCGATATAGAATCTTTATAATATAAATTTGTTTCATTATCTAAATTCGTATTTTTCATTTCCAATGCATTACCATCAATGTTATCGTTTACCTTGTGTTTCACCATACGACGAACTTTACGCAGAGCATTCATTGTACCACATGTAGATTTTTTTTCGTTTTTTAAATCATTTTCTAAATTACATTTTTTGATTCGGTGTAATAAAGCATGTTTAAATATTGTATTCATACTTTTAACGGAATTATCAAATTTGTGACAATTGATCAAATGACATTTCAAAATACCAAAACCCAAAAAGACTTTCTGACACAATTCGCACTGCCATATAAACTCTTTTTCTGTTATATTCCCATTAGTTTTATTGTATGTTACATCCAACTTGCTAAAATCTTTCCTCTTCCCAAAATTTTGATTTACCTCGAGAACTTTAAAATAAGTTGTATGTAAAGACTCATCATACATAATTTGGTCGGATTCATGCTCGGATTCGCAATTTTGGGTGTATCGAACAGAATCTAATCCAATGTTGAATAATATATCATCTTTTATTGACGTTTTGGGTTCAGCTTGATATTTTGGTTCTGGGATTTCAGCATTTATTTTAAGATTATCGTTTTTAGACATATTAGGACAAGATAACAGATGATTAATCAACTTTTTATGTGTATAAAACTGAGAAAAGCAAAAAGTGCACATTAAAGAATATTCATCAAGTTGAATTTTTTTCATTTTTGTTTCACATTCTGCCATTTTTTTGCATTGGTTTTTTACATTAGCCTCGTTTGAAACTTGAATTCTTTTCAAATTACACACAAAATTATTAATTTCGGTCAAATTTAGCCATTTTTCAATTTTTTCGCGATATAAACTTTTAAACATAATTAAAACTATAACAGACAGAAAATTCATTTCTTCATGTATATAGAATTTAAGCAAATAATTAAAATGAACATCAGAACTAATATGATCTACAAAATCATATTTATCCATGGTCAACCCACACATGCTGCACATACAAGAATCATCATCTCTACCCGATTTGTACATTTCAAGAAATTTTGGAGTCAACCCAAATATAAGATTCACCAGTTTTGCAGCTTCAGTTATATCTACATCTTTGGTATTTTCAACTAAAAGTAGATCAACGAATGTAGAGTCCAATGTAGTATCATCTTTAAAATGTATGATTGTAGAAACCAAATTCATTAATGACAAAAGGTGTTTATGTGATTGGTAATGTTGCTTTAAATTTTCATAATTGGCATAAGACTCATATTTACACAATTTACAAACGAAAGAATTAGATTGTATCAATACATCAAGTTCGGTTAGGATATTAAATTCAGAATCAGTTTTCAAAGTTAGATTATTTTTAATACATTTTAAATGTTCTTTGGACAGATTATTAGTCTTGGTACTGTGTTCTTCTGATAATAAATGTAATTGCAGTACATGAGAAAACGTACAATTTTTTATTTTCATCATTTTAAAATCTTTCAAATGTACATTACAAATAGGACAAATTAATTTTTTCATAATATTTTCCATTTGCTCAACGTTTTGACATTTTTTTGTCCAAAACGTTAAATGATTCATGGTTTTATTGTGATTTTCGATATCACTCTGTTTATAAAATCCGACAAGACATCTGTGACATTTATATTTACAAGTGGATAAAAGATAATTATTTTTTTCTTGCTTTTCCTCAAGCTCCTTTTTCTCCAAAAATTCATCAAAATACTGTTTGATAACGTTAAAATTTTGATCAGATTCATCATGGTATTTAGGTAAATTAAAATTAAAAGAATTTAAAAGGTTAAAATCATATAGAGATGTATTGCAATTTTTAAAACTACTAAAAATTTGCGAAATACTAATACTGTTGGGTATATTTACAGATTCATTTTTATTTGTATCAAATTCAAATTTTTCAATCTTGAAAATGTCAAAATAATAGAGACAAAATTTAAAAATAAATTCATTCAACTGTTTCTGAGAAATTATATTAAAAGTATAACAGTACAATAAATAATCAAATACTGATTTTACAGGGGTTTCAGAGTTTCTGTTCAATTTTACATTTTCAACTTCGCCATTGTTAATCATTTCCATCTTCATGGAAAGGTGCATTTTTATGTGTTTAAAATAATTCAATTTTTTTTTGAATGACAATCCACATATTCTACATACACATGTACCATTATTTTGGGTGTCATTGTTTTCATCAATCAAAATTTCTACAAATTGCAAATTATTCTTTTTATCATCTAAAATATTACATTATGGCGAATATTAAAACAAATTTAAATTTTAAGGAGTAAATAATTATTTAAATTATTATTATGCTAATTACTTAATTATAATTAAAAGAGAGCCATTTTTCACATTTACACTAGCAATGGGAAACGATATATTTTCGTGCACCGTAAGATCATATTTTTAATATTACATAAATCAAGTTTTTCCAACTTTGCGAAATCATGGCCCCTTTAACGCAGCGGTTCCCAAATGCAGGTAGCATAAAAAATTATAAAAATGTATTATTGAACTAATTGAACAGAAAATTAATTAGATTCTAATGTTTGATATTAATAAAAACATTGACTATATTTATCTATATTATCTATATCTAGTATGTACTATAATTATAATCAACATTGTTTGTTTTCTAAAATTCATCATTTTATATTTCTGGAATTAGACTATAACTACAAATTGTATTCATTAGATGCAAAATTAGCATATATCTTCCAAATTTTAATTAAAATTAAAATAAATAAAATATAATAATAACATATTATATAAGTAAGGATAATTTGAAAATAAATACCTAAACAATATTCAATATTGCCATTAGCAATGTCAAAAATTTCATAATACAAAAGATTGAGATTTTCAAATGAAAATTGAGAAACATCATTATAAATGTTTTCCTGATTGTGGTTTTTAAACAAAACATTAAAACCGTTTGATCCGTGTTTAAGCTGCAATGAATTTGAATTGTCTGAAGATGTATTATTAAATTCTTTAGAGATAATAGATTTTGTGTCAATCAAAAAATTTGATTTTTCCTTAGAATTACCATTTCCATTGATTAATAAATTTTTAATACTTTTAATAACGTAATCCGAAATTTGATGGTCGAAATGTAAATGTTTTTCAATGTTGATGATATCGCACAATTTAGAACAAAACGGGCAAAGAAATTCACTAGGTTTAACTAGTTTGCTTAAATTATCTCTTTCGTATTTGTGATTTCTTATAAAATCTTTTGTATTTTCATCACACTCATAATTTATACATTTTAAGAAATTTTTAGTATGGGGAGGCGCAGTGAAATGGTTAATAATCTTTTTTTTATCTTTGCTATTGAACTGACAAACATTGCACGTGAAAGCCAACTTTGCTATATTATGAGACGTGTCCAACAAAATATTACAAAGGGATTGGTAATTAAAATTTGACGGTTTATTCTCTATAAAATCCATCATTTCACAGTAATGCAAGGTAAATGAGTCTACATTGTAAAAAATGGATTCACAATTTGACATGTATGCATATATGGCTACAGTTGACTGGTGGGCTTCGCTCATAATGTGGCTATTAAGAATTATCAGAGTACTAAATACGATATTGCAAGGAATGCACTGTATAGACATGACTTGAGTTAAATTACAATTTTCCAGAACGTCCGTCAAGTTTAGACCGGTTTCCATAATATGTTTTGTGACACTACATCGATGTTGGTGTTTATCCGTATCGCAGTGTAAATGAAAATTAGCTTTTAAGGTTGATTTGTAGTTACAAAGTAAGCAAATGTAATTTTTATCTAAAAACGTAACGGTAGTAGACATTTCCAAGGATTTTGGGTTGAATCGGTAGGCAAGCAAATGGTCATTTATTTCTTTAATTGAATTGGTTGTAAATTTTGCACACATCATACATTGATAAATATAATTTGGCGGAGTAATGATAAAATTTTCTTGAAACAAACCATTTATACCTTTCAGATTTTTATTTTTGAAAGGTTTTCGAATTAAAGAGTCATAAGGAAGAGACTCTCGTTTTTTAGAGTACATTTCAAATTGATCAGAATTTCCATTCGGCAACACTTCGTCTATTTCTACTTTAGCCATATTGGCGGCACCATGCATTACATTTTGATATTTTGATAATATATGCAATCTAAAATCTTGAAAATTCAAACAGGTAAATGTACATAATTTGCATTCCCATCGGTTTTCAGATTTGTTGTAAAAACTAACATAATCATTGACATCCCTACTTTCCCCATCTCTAACATTCGAATTTGTCATTGTGATTTCATTTTGTTGAACGGTTTTATCGATTTCTTGTGATTTTTTCAGTTCTTTAAGGGTGTAATAATGTTTATCTGATTGGTTGTGAATGTTTAAATTTCCTTTTGTCGTGGTAGAATAATTACAAATTTCGCAATGATATGGTTTATATCCACACAAGTATGTTCCTCCACGCGACAAACGAGGATGAACAGTGTTGGTAATGCAATAATGACATTTTTTTTCAGAGTCTGCGTGCTTATCTTTCATGTGATACTCCAAGGCGTCTTGATATTTGTAGTACCAGTTACATTTAGGACACTTTAGTTTTTTAGAAGTATTTCGAGTGTTTAATTTTGACATAATACTGGGGTTCAATGATATATCGATTTTAGGTTCTTTGTTTTCCACACAATTTTCGTATTTTATCGAATCACTTGAATTTTTAAAAACCCCGTTCACGTTAGATTTTTCCATTGTTAGATTTAAATCAGTTTTTTCCAAATTCGGACACGTATGATTGTCTGAATCAGTTAAACGAAATGGTATATAATGTGGTAATTTTGTTTCAAAATCAGAATTAACAGTACCCATAATTGTAGAAAGAGAGTGATTATTCTTATTTTGTTTTTCGTCGTTAAAATTTTGGCATTGCTTGTTATTTAAACTTTCCATGCAAAAAGGAGTTAAATTGTACATGCTGGGTTTACTGGAAACTGAAAAATTTGGAAAAAAATTAATGGATTGATCGGTAGGATTGCATTTTTGGGATTTTCCATTTGAATTTAAATGTTGCATATTCTCTTGCTTGACATCCAATTGTAAATTTATTTTTTTAATTTTCAAATCTGTACATTTTTCATAATTGGATGGCATCTCTGAGTTCATTTTTTCCATTTGATTTAAATATCCAATATTTGAGATTGTTCAAGTACTAAATGTCATAATTAGGGTCTCTTAAATTTTAATATAATTATAGTAGAAATATCAATTAATTTTAAAAACATAAAAAACAATCAATAAAAATACTTTTTAGTAGAATATAAAAATCTCAATGACATCGGTTTGCACACTCTACGTTGTTTTTCAACTAAATGACTAAAAACCACGTCCACATAAATAAATTTTTTTTAAGGTGTCTTCAAATAGTACCATTAAAAGTAAATATACTAGGATATTAATCTTACCCCAATTAAAATAGTTAAGAACTTGGTAAACTGTTGAATTAACTGTCAATCGTTAAGTATAAAATATAGGTTGCAATTTGATAAATCACTAATTATTACTTTCTAATATAGAATTACATTTATTCTAGAAAATTTCAAAATTATTAGTTAAAATATTAGTTAATTTTTGAAAATGATACATGTTTGCACACAAATTGTTAATTTTTTTAATTATACAATGGTATATTTTTTTAAAAAAACGCAATTAAAGAACTATATATTGATATTTTAAATAAACTTGAATCACTGGTTAGAATCTTTATATAGTATTCATTGTTTGAAAAATCATCGTATAAATACAAAAATATATACAAAATTAAAATAAATTAAAAATTTCAAGATAAATAACATTATTGTAAAAATAAACAAAATGCATGCACTTAAATATTTACAGTTAAAAATGTAATAATGAAATAAAAATAATATTAATTACAAATAATCATATTTTAATTTGACACTCATAATGAAAATTTACCTTAAATTATAGAAACTATTCCCAATCAAGTTTTTGAAAAGTAACAATATGTAAATAAATGATATAAACTTATATACTGACTGACATTGAAAATATATATTGAATATTATAGGTACATAAATTAAGAAAAATGTTTCAATTATTTTGAAGGAATCAATTTTATTCAATCACTTAGTTAAAAATAAAAAATAATAATGGATAATCACAAAAAGATTAAAATCTGATTTAAAGATATTGATAAATTTTTTAAATACACCAAGTTTTATTATAACTGAAATTTTAAATTATTTTCCAACACTGGAAAGTCACATTATAAATTAACTATAAATCAGAACGAATCAATAGACCATCTAATTTTTGGAATACCTCACTCTTAAACGCATCGTAACTTAATTAAATAAAGATTCAAAGTGTATAGCTAATTATCTTCCAAACGAAAGGAAAAAATTAGTGGTCGTGCAAGAGAAACTGGTTCAAAAATTTAATATAAATAGAGTGTATGTAATAAAACGTTCTTAATCGGCAATAATAGTTATTTAAACATGTTAAATGTAAGTATACAAGGCACAACCAAGTCCTTTCAGTATTGGAGAGCCAATTAGTGAACAAACATTGCATTCATTTAAAGATGTTATCTTCAAGATACCATAATTAAATAAATCTGTTTAGTATTTAATAAATGAAGTTGAATGTTAAAAGTATACATGTATTACATGGATATTTAAGTTTTTCATGTTCCATATTAATATTTCTAACAAAACACTCTTCTAAGCTAATCACTAATCGACTTGTCGTTTACTAGTGGCTATGTAAAACTTAAATATCCATGTAATACAGAGGTCATCTAGCTGGTTAATATGTAACCCTGATATCCGTTAAAGATTATTGCGGTTGATATTAATCGAAATATATTATTATTATTAAAAATTATAAATAATTATTTTTCTAGGTGTAATGATGTTAATATTGTGAAAATTAACTACACGATGAAAATGCTTGGCGACCCCTGTTGAAATTTGTTGAAATAATATATTCAAAAAACTTAACAAAAACCCCGCTGTTATTAATTTCAATTAATAGGTTTCTATTAAAGTAAATTTTATTTACATATAAATACATGGTTTTATTACTTTCTGGTTTTTTTGCATTAATTTCGTACTATTTAATGCGGAATTCCATAAAAACTAGACATACACAATACGTCACTAGCAAATCAAAAGCGTTTGAATAACTGAATGTTTGAAATTTATCAAAAATTCGTTTATAACCTGCAAGCTAAACCAATCAGTTATTTCACTAAATAGTAATTTATTATCAAACAAAAAAGGATTGAACAATTTTATATAGTCACAGCTACAAATACTTAATTTTTAATAATACTGTTAACAATGTAAACTTTACATGAAATAAAATAATTTTGATATTGTAATAATTAAACGAGTGTTTGTACAACAGAATTACTTAGAAAAATATGACCAGCAACCTATAATTGCAGTAAAACATTCATAGTTTACAATGGTTCAAATTAAAATAATTTTTAGATTGTAATTTAATTTGTCTAGTATCGTAATTATAAAACTAAATCTAAAAATCGATATCTCAATTTAAATACGTCTTAAAACTTAAATTTTAAAGCATTAACCTAAAGCTGTCAATATTTTATTAAATACAAACATATTTCAATAAAAATATCCTAATTTGTAAACATACAAATGTATATCTAACTTAATACATTAAAACTCATTATGCTCTTAAACTAGTGATTCTCAAACATTTGTGAATATCGCACCCTTTTTAAACCGACCAAAAAACCAATATAATCAGCAATGTTTAATATTTAATGATAGATATTTATATATCATATATTGAGTTTAACGTAATATTTTCATATCAGATTAAACAAACTCCATAATTTTTTTCAAGCTATGCACTTTTAAACAGTAATTACAAAATAAATATAATATTTAGTTAATAACAAGCGCTTAATTCATTAGAAGTGACAACACAAAGTTAACGTTTCATTAAATTCCTCGAAAATTTATACAAAATCACAAGTTTTAAATTTAAACGAATGATCACTGATCTTACCTTAAATTTATGTAAATTACAATATAATGAGAAATCATATTAATGTTATTGATAGCAAAAATTTGAATGTATTTAATACTCGATAAATATTTTGACATAAAAAACATCTTAATTTCCAGGCCTTCACATTCCCAAAAAGATTCGTAGTGCAGGAACAGTTTAAGAACTACTCGTACATACTAGACTACTGAAACACAGTTCTAAGTTAGTGTTCTAGTCGTATTGACAAGGTATGTTTGGGTACATATTAAATCTAGTTAAACGCTGTCATTGATGAAAATTTTAAAATTCTATCATGGGGTTGTGCTGCAGAAGTTTAGTACACATCAATTTACTTTTATCATTAAACATTTTCTAATATAAAATATAATTTTCTAAAATCAATATTATAACTGATTAGCATCTAAATGTTAAATTTTCAAATTTAAAAATAATTAAATGTAAAGTTTTCAAAATATCAAAATCAATATTCAATCTTTATACAAAATATGAAGAAATAGCGATGGATACCTATTAATTGGAGATATATACCCATGCAAAAATGTTAAAAGTATAAAAAGTATCTTTTTTATAAGGGTTTTAAAATGTCAATACAAAGACTATGCGACAAATTACTATTAACATTATATCATTCGGATATAAACAACATGGCACCACTTTTGTTTTATACATGTAAACTATGTTACATGCAAGCTTCTACATTAATACAGCCAAAGTTAAATTAGTTTAAATTCCAATTAAAAAATAATTGGTTTAAAATTAACGTGTGATGGCACCATATTCTAATATTGGAAATAATTAATATATTTGTTGAGTATGTACTTTTTAAGGAATTTAAATTTTAAAAATATGTGTATTCCCAAATAAAATACCAAAATATAAATTGCAGTTGTTTAATTAAAAGTAAATGTTAAATATAAACTACAGGTTAGAAGGTGTAGTTAGAAATTTGGAAAAAAGAAAGAATCAAACTTTATTCCGTTGTTAAACTGATTTTGAAACTGCACATTTCACTTAAAACGACGAACCGTAATGATACTTATGTACAGGTTTTAGAAAAATGATATTTCAGATATTTTAAAAAAAATCTATTAACCTTCCGTGAAAAAAATAGAGCATAATAGCTAGGGTTATCTACAAAGTTATTCTCAACCCGAATTTTTGAGCGAAGCGTGTTATTTTTTTGTTATTTAAAAAAATTTTTTGGGGTCCCTATTTTACTTTGGGTCTCTTTTTCAAAAAATACTAACAGTTTACATCTTATACATCAAATACAGTCGCTTATTTATCCAATATAAATAAAATATGTCTGATCTGATGATTTTGATTGAAATAATTAAATTACCCTCAGAAATATCACTTAACTCTGAGCTCTGAGTTGAATTTGAAAACCCCAAGTCTCAGGAGGAAAATAACGCAGTTGGCAACCCTAATAATAGCAGTCAATAAAATAAAGACAAAAAGAATCCCTATGTTAAGAGAAATTTATATTTTACAGCAGTGATTCCCAACTTGGTGGTATTTACCCACGAGTGGGTAATTTGATATTTTTCATGTGTAATCGCGAAATTAGTTCTAAAAAAATGGGTAGATTTTTATCTTTTTTGCGTCGCATGTATAGCAACATATAATTTATAATTTTTCCTAAATGATATAATAATGTTAAATACTAATAAAGTGCAGTAATGTAATAAATTAAAATTGATTTATAAAATTTTAGTATAGAAAAAAATGGTTTTTAACAGCCTCAGTGTGTATCGTTTAGTCATGTATAAAATTGAATGTGTGTTGCCCTTTAATTAAAAATTAACAGTTCCAAAATTAAAAAAATGAATTTTCTATAATAGTTTTGCGAGAGTGCTGTTTTTGTGCAAGTTAAATTTTCATACATTGAGACATTCAGAGTCAAAAACCCAATTTATTCTTTTTTTAAATTAAAATGAGCCCTAAAAAATTAAAAAATGATTTTATTTTGCTATTTTGAAAATTTCAATTAAACTATTAAAACATTTATATGGCTCTTATTCTAAATACCTGACCATCCAATATGGAGTTAAAAAAATATTGCGGTTAATATCAAAATAAGTAATATAATATGGTAATGCAGTAAAAAAATGGTTTAAGAAACACTGTTTTAGATGTCCTTGACAAATTAATATAAATGTAATATGTATTTTCTGAAATGTATAACAAAATAAAAGAGACGTCGATTAAAAATTGTACGTTAACCCTTACTTATATAAAGTATAAACAATAAATATGAAACAAAAAATGCAAGGGTCAAACGAATGTTCAAACAAAATTTAAACAAATTAGGAACATTTATTCCTTACACGTTCATCAGATATTTGATATAAATATGTTAAAAACTAAAGATATGCAACAATCAATGAATAATAAAAATATAATACATTAATAAATCATTTCAAAACCTTATTTGAAAACCATCGAAATAAGTAAATATTCGTATTCAATTTAATAAAAACTATATTTGATAAAGTATGAGTGCATTAAGTAAATAAAATATTAAAAGTTTAGTAGTAGTATCAAAATTTGCAAAAATGATACTGAGGTCCAACAAAAACTGAGACAAACAGTTATCAATTGCATCAGACATAAAAAACTCTATATACTATAAAAATATAAAAATACTATAAAAAACTATAAATAAGATTTAAAAAAATGAAATACGAAAAAATAAATTCCCCAAAGTTGTTTAAAATGGAACATACGACCCGGTTTCAATTAATATCTGCAATTCAATCTGCAAAAGGAAACTTCCGTTAATGTAAAATTATAAAAAAATTACCCTACTTGAAATTGACAATAAAATACAGTTGTTGCAATTGATTAATAAAATAAATTAAAATACAAATTAATATGTATTTAGTAAACTAATTTATTCAGACCTGATACATTAAACATAACTTTTCAAAATGTAGTGGCAAATAGTGGCCTCAAATGATGAATAAACAAAAAATTTTGTTTCACAAATCAGTCGTTGGATAACAATTTGGTAACGCACCAATTATTAAACGAATAAACTTACGTCAGAGCCCTTGCATATTAAAGCCAAAATATATAGCATTAAAAATTTTATAAAATACAATAAATTCTAGCTTAAATATGTAATTATCCTAATTAAAAGACGCTAACTGTAAAAATATATTCTCGTTAATAATTAAACATCTTTATTAAACCAATCTCAATCGATACTAGAGGTTGATAAAAATTTTTCGTTTCTAGTAAAACTATATCTAAGCTTTGTCGCTTTAAAACAATTTTAATTTGCAAAATACTAGACGAAAAATTAATAAAATATCGATTTTCCCGAATACCATGTTTTAAATTTAATTAAGAATTAGGCAATTGGAAAAATCGACAAATCTACAATGTATGGAGATATGAACTAAATTATTTTAAAATACCTTTTTGATGGAGGATTACAAGTAAAAACTGTAAAATAAACAAAACTAAACACGTGTATTAATAATAATTATAAAATTAAGAGATGGAGTATAAATGTAAATATAGAGACGAAATTGTCTCAAAGTTAATTCTTTTGTCTAAATTTTATTCATTACGATACAAAATTAGCAGTTTTAAATTTGAAATTAAGCTAAATTGCGGTATCAAATGTAAAACTTTTGTCTAACTTTATATTCATCAGTCTCAATACAACAAGCTTAATTTAGTTCATTCAGACATGCATTGTTCTTTAAACAGTTACAGCATCTCTTAACTCACACAAGGTATAACTATGATGGTGTACCGAGACACTGAAATCGAAATTGTATGTGAAATTATTCAATAACCCAATAAATTATTTCGTTTTATACATAATAGTGTAAAAATAAATTAGACATATTTCATGGTTCTCCGATTTGCCGGTGGTGATCTTTTGTATAAAATAATAAAACAAAGCTTTGTAATTGTCTGAAATTTACTAAAAATATCTCAATTTTTTAATTCTTGCCACTCCGCATAGATAGCCATTATTGCACTTAAAATTCTATTTATTCAGTTTCCATTATTTCGATTTAATTTATTACTGAATGGTAACATCGAGTGCAAAATAACATTTTATCACATGTAATGTCAAATAGCATCAGTTAAAATTAAATTTAAAACGTAATTTAATTCACAGCTAATGATGAATCCATTTTATGTAGCGCAGGCTAGTCCAAGAAAATTGGAAAAAAGCCACAAATTTTTTACTAACCATATCCTCAAAATTGTTCTAACAAACTATTTGTTGTACAGTCCGACGCCGCTTTGGAGCAAACCTCGGTATGGGGCATACTTGGTTTTTGGGGCACTTTTTCAGAATTATGTTAATTTTATTTTATTTACATCGATGTCATAGCAATATATGTGAAATTACCCCCGCTTTTGGGGCAAAAATGTTGTAAGTATAAAATATATAAGTATAATTCCTATAGTGATGACATTAAATTAAAATTATATTTATTTAAATATTTTACATACATTTTCATATGTATTTATCATTATTCATTAATTTTTCATTCATGCCTATATTTTAATATCTTTAACTTAATTACTATTTTAGATTAGAAAGTAACTATAATTCTAAAAATTAAGTATACAATTAAAAAAATATTCATAACTTTGATTTGAGATTTTTATTAAATTTTGTTTTTCAAATATTTACCTGAAAATATCACCCTAAACCGTGTTGGACTCTAATAGAAACAAATATAATATCATAATATATTGCAATAGTTTAAATATTAAATGAAAAATTAGATAACTTACTAACACCCCTGTTTTTGGAGCACTTTTCAAAAAATGGTGCCTCAATCTGACTTGAGGGTGTATTATGTTAACTTAATTTTCATCTAAAATAATAATTTACATTTTTATAAGTAGATCCTTATGAAAACAAACTACAGTAATCGATATAATTAAACACCACAAAATTAGATTTAAAACGATCAGAAAAAATGAAAAATTCGATAAATTTTTGATTAATACATTGGCCATTCGCATTTGGGTCATTCAAATTAAGATTAAAATTTAAAATTTTCAGAAATATTTTTGAAACTTGAAAATTTTTTGTATAATATGAATCAATACTAGTAAACAGTATGGTATTTTTTCAAATTATGTAGCTGGTGTTATAAAAAAACTAAAGAAAGCAAATGATCTACAATGTTTAATAATTAATTATTACATTAATATTCATGTATATTAATTGCATTATTAATGGTTATTATTAAAATTATAACTAGGTTGAAAAAAAAAATATAGTTTTCAATAACATTGTTCAACACTGAAAAATTATCATCTTAAAAACACGTACATAATAAAATATAAATGATTATAAAGTATTTCCCACTGTATTATCAGTTTTAGTGTTGTCTTAACATTGTAAATAACAATTTAATTCAAAATATGACATCCTAAGACTGAAATGAAGGTTATATTTTGACGAATATCACTGATTTTATCAATGTACTGATGCAATTTCTATGATTCTAAAAATTTTACAGTTTTATCTATATTTTAAAATATATTGACAAAATCTTCAACAATTTGAAATTGTCTCCTAAATTTCCTTACCATTATTATTAATGATTTTAAAAAATTAAATTTGAGAAAGTCGTCCTGGAAATATGGGTGATAATAGTTTTTTCCTGGTTCTCATTACAAATTGGAATTTTTTAGTATAACATAACATGTGCCATCATTGAGACACTATAGTTAGCCATTTATCCTTACTTATATAACACTGTCCGACACAATTGACTTTTTTTTGATCTGGATAAAATTATAATAGTATTATAGATAATTTCAGGGTGAATAAAATGATGTAACTCTTGTGGTATGAATCGCTCAACTTTTTGAAATAATCAGGT
>LWCA01000384.1:0-29342 GCA_001642005.1 Intoshia linei | reverse complement strand
TTATGATAATATTTATGATTTTAAAATCCGTATCAGAGTATATATTTTTTTAAACTCTCGAACTTGTTTGATTTTCAAAAAAAGGATAATTAAGCTTTTTGACCCTTAAGATGTGAGTTTGGGAGGTTGAAATTTACCTTATTATCACCACGGAAAAAACTGTAATTGAAATGTAAACTTTATAAAATTCTAAGACAGGTAGTTATTGAAATAAACGGTAACACACACACAAATATGCAAAGCATATTATATAAGTAAGAATAAATTGTGGCATAGGTTTCAAAATCATAATTTGCAAATCCAAAAAAGTTGATTTCATGATAAAACCCCAGATTACCTTTTTTACCAATTGCCCAGTTCTGACAAATGACACTTTACGGTCAAAAAAGCACAAAGTATCATTATTTTTATTTGAAAACTATTTTATTATTATCAAAAAAGTAATTGACTGTACGTGAAAATAACTGAGTTATGAAAATTAAAATGACTGAAATTAACATTTTTGCATCAATAAACCAAGTATTATAAAAAAGTCTATTAGATTTTTTTAATTAACATAACAAACATATTAAAAGCACATTATATGACTACAAGTATCTTGGATCAAATAAACACTATAAATGTAAAATGGAAGAGAATGAAACAAATCGAATCAAAATAATTGCAGCATTATCAGATTTCAATGAAACGATATCAAATTTTCAACAAACAATAAACAATAAAATTCAAATTCTTAAAAACAGTTATATACGTAAAATATCAAATTTAATATATAATAATGAGTATTGTAGATAAAATGTCAAACAATGTAGAAAACGACGAAAAAATGGCGAATAATATACAACATATTCAATTAAAGTGTAATAGATTGGATATTGTCTTTCAAAAACTTTTATTAAAAATTGAATATCAAAAAACGAATTATATTGAAAAGATTACTAGAAAAAAGTTACTCAACAAAATTATGTGCAATATTATATATTCTCAAAATTTAATGGATAAAAAATATCAAGTAATAATTTGCCTATTTTAAAACATTTTTTAGCAAAAGATTACAGAGTTGGAAGAAAAATGCAATTTTTTATTAAAAAAATTAAATGTAAATATAAATATAAATAAATTTGGATAAACTATATAATTACATCGTAGAGTAAAAATCAAGAAAAGAAAAAAAAATGTAATCAAACCGAAAGTGAGAATACATGTAATAAAACGCATTCGTGTATTGTTAATGTAAAGACAATTAAAAAGAAAAAAGAAAAATGTACAAAAAAAAATTTAAATCATCCCACACCTCGTAATCAAATAAGTGAAATAGAGAATGAATTAACACAAATAAAGAGGTAAAGGAATTAAACTCATTTAAAATTGACAATGTTATTTTTCGGGAATTCCAAAAAAATTATATAGGTTTTTAAGTCTATTAAATTTTTTCACCAAATATGGACATTGATATTTAAAAGTGACAATAGGAGAATTAAATAATAGTAAATAAAATATTCTTAGGAAATATAAATCCTTACAGAACCGAGGAAAAGAGCTCGATCGACAGCATTATTTAAGAAAAAAAATCAATGAACCGCAAAAATACGTTTCATATAAAATAAAATATGAAAATTGTGTAAATTTACTTTTTATCTCATATATACAAATTTGTAGGAAAATACAAATACGCGATCAATTAGTATGGCACCAAATCAATAATTTGTAATTAAATATTGTCACTTTCCGTATTTTCCAAAGTAATTGCAGGTTCAGCCAATTCAATGTTTGCTGTTGTAATGTTATTTTTCCCAATTTTGGTGGTAACATTAGATAAACGTAAAAGTAATTTACTGGTTATACCGTTCAATCGTTTTAATCTATGTGTATATTTATTGTAGGTTTCATAGTATTTATCAATTAAGTTAATCGTGTTATCGTTGTTGAGCTCAGTCTTTAGTATTTCAATGTTTTCTAGTACAATGTTCAATGTTCTGATAACGTCATTTTGAGTTATAGAAACATTTCTACATGTAGTGGAAATTTCTAGCATGGAGGGTTTCAACAAATCGCAAAGTAATCCTTCTTCGATTTCATTTTCCAAACTTTCCGGACAATCCAACTTCTCAGTTGATTTATACATATTTTAATCCAAATGCCTTTAATTTACAAATACAAATATACAAGTAAAATTGTTTCATAGGTTACATTTAGTTATTCATTTATCGTAAATAGTTCAAGTTGTTTTTATTTCTCAATTGAAACGGTAAAGTTTACTGAGTAAATGGGGACCATATTGGGTAGAAATCAAAAAATTAAATTATTCACATTGATTTATAAGTTTTCTATCGTTTTGAAGTTAACGGTTTTATAAAATTTGAGAATATTCAAATAAAATTTCAATAATTACACCAATTAAATTCTGAATCTTTCTTCACAAAGAAACACTAAACAAAATGTCTTATTGTTACAATTAAAAATGTTTACTATAATCAAATATTATTGCTAATTATAATGATTGTGCAAAAATGACATCACAATTAGAAATAATTAATTATTTGAACAATATATTCACATTCATTCATAGATTATTATCAAGTTGCACAAATACATAAAATACACAAATTGCACAATTATGCGTTTATGTCTTAATTGTTATAGATACTAAATAATCATTTAATTTGTATCCAATTTTAGGCTAAAATATAAAATTTAGTAGACTATAATTATGGTAACAAGCAGAATTACATAGTTACACTTTAGCAGACATTTGCAAGATAAACAATATTCATTATTTGAGAATACTGAAAATATTAAACGCATTTTTGAACGTAAATTAAAAAGAAAAAATGGACGTTAGTTTAGACAAATACATCAAAGATAACAAAATAGCTAAACAAGGTAGAAATAGAAAGAGCAATGGCGGAAATAAAATAAGAAATAGACGTTCTAATAATTTTGTCAATGTAAATTGAATTTACTGAAATATTTTCATGTCATATTTAGAAAAAAAAATCTTTTGGAAATAAAATAATTCGTAGAAACTCGATGCCAATATTTTCAAAACCAGCACCAATCAGACGACCTGACAGTGGAAAAATGATAATTGAAAATTTGGATTTCCAAGTGACGGATCAGGATATAAAGGTTGTTATATGTGGATAAATGAACTCCAAGTGCGTGTTTACTGATGGATAGTACATAATACTAAAGATAAACGGGGAAATGAATTCTTTTTTCAAAATACTGATCAAACTCATGTTTTCACAACGCATGCACGTTTTACCATTTGTGTTTGGAATCTTCGAAAATGACTCAATTTTAGTTGTTTTATATTTAAATGGTCAAAACTTAATCTTTATTCTATTTTATCCACAATATACTTTGTCTGATAATTAAGGAATGCAAAGGAGGATAGCTCGCATTTACGAGAATTACTGTTAATGATTCAATTGTTTTGAAATGTTGCTGTTTTATTTGAAATTTTTATCTTTTACACATTTTGACATAGCCCCAATGAATAAACAACTAGAGTAAATCAATTCAAGTATGAAAATGGCTCGTTCAGTTAGTACTGTATATAATTATTTTGTTTTGTGTTCATTGCCGCACAATCCCACACAAAGTCTACCGTGACATTAGAAATGCCGTGAAATGAGACGGTTTCTACCGGTTATCCAGTGGTGTTAACGATTTAAACATCCAATGAGCGACTTGAATCGCTCTTTAGTCTTGTGTATATTTATACACGGAATTTCAACTTCTCGTTGAAATTAAGTGAAATGACATTTGTCCTAGTGAATATATTATAGTACAACGATGTTTCAATGACAAACATTCAATGAGATACTTGACTTATCTTCTATTTTTGCTTAAAATATCAATAGAATTTTACAATCAAGCTACGTATGCACGTAAAAATTTATTTCTGGTAGCACAGCACTCCTGTATGTGCATAATTTTAATTAGCACATTTTTCATTTTCTCTGTTCAAACGACAATTTATTTTCTATACTATCAAACTGCACAATTGGATATTATTACACTTGGGAAGGTATGCTCATTTATATTTAGGAACTTTTCTCTGATTTTGGACGAATTAAAAGTTATGGTGTTAATTACAACAAAATGGGACGTTCGTTGGGAACAGCACAGATTCATTATTTCAACGGATTTTCTGCTGTTAAAGCAAAGAATAAATATAATGATGTACCATTAGATGGTAATATTGATTTTTTATCAATTTTATTGTGGATTTAGGAAGAAAAATGAAAATTTCTATTATTAATGATGCTATTCCTGTTCCAGCTCCAACAATGTATTTGTTAATTGGTGCAATTATATCTAATTTTTAGGAGAAGATCTACTAATGCCGTTAAAAGACTTTCCAATGGACCAAAAACCAGTTTCAAGAAATCAAGTTTTAGAAAATCTTTCACTAAATCACCTAGAAATAATGTCAAAAAGATTCCAACCGTTGAACAACTTGATAAAGACCTTGAAGAATACAACAAGAAATATGTTGCATTAATATAAAAATGTTTGTATCAAAGTTTAAACAATATAAATTTATCAATGTTTCTTGTTCAATCTTCTTTAATCATTGTTCATCACGAAAGATTTGAGTATCATTTTTTAGATCGTAGACAGCTGCTTTTTTTCATTTTTGAAAACTTTACTGATAGTCAAAATATTTTTACATTCTACTCAGGAGTAACATCTTAAAAATTAAAAATGATTTTTCAAAAAATAAGTCAAACCTAGTCACCGGTGTAGATTCCACTGTCGTGGAAACCGATCACGGTAGTTAAATAATAACAGTATCAAAAAACTTTTTAATTAGGAAAAATGAAACCACAATTTCGTTTATGCCTCGGATACAGTAGATTCGGCACTGTTGCACTATATATTATTCTTAGTATTGCTTATTAAACGACATTATTGTAGATATAAAATATCCCCTAAATTGGATATATTTCTTATATAAACGACGGCAAAAATTTCTATTGGTTTTTTAAATGATATCGAGTTGTACCAAAATTTAATTGGACCAGTTTTTTAGACATTTTGAACTTGCTGTAAATGATGAATATTTTAGAATTATATGCTAACTATAAAACATTTATCCTTCGCAGTACCTTAATTTTTAGATTTTTTTTAAATAAGAGCGGACACTGATCATTACTTTAAAACAGTTTATGTCAGTCAAATTAAAATAAATATTTCAGACAGTGAAAGGGTTAATACACTCTAATTTACACAAATGAATTCATACAGCGCTACACGTCTGTGACTAAAAAAAATAGATAAATGTAGTTTAAAATTTGAATAATTATATTAAAACGAAAATGTTTTATACGAACGATTCAATAAATATTATAAAATTCAATGTAATCTGATGACTAACCATTAATCAGTGACCAAAAATAAACGTAAAATTATATTTTAAAATTTAAAATAATTTTTATATATTGTATACATTTGTATTACTAAGTAACAATTTAATCCGTTTGAAATAAATTTGAATTTATATAAAAATGGGGAAAAGGTATATATTTTTTGGTCAATATTTAAATTATTAAAGAAAGAATCCGAATTTTTCACGTACCAATCAAGACGAATTTCAACCAGAAACTACATTTAACCGCACAGATAATATGATAAAATTTAGGTGAGCCTAATAAATATGAAAATGTAACATGTTATTCCAGGACGGCTATATCCTATTCCAATGAAATGAATCAACATGAAAGCCGAAAATCGTATATATTTTATTTCTATTTTTGTGATTATAACACCCTAATTCATGTCTAATTAAACTAGCTCAATGAAAATATTTTAGTTGAAATAATTACTAATTCTTTTGATAGTTTACGCCAAGATTTAACATATTAAATTAGATCTCACCCTGAAAACCCAAACAGATTGATTTCAATTTACAGACATTTATGTAATGAAGGATTACTTGAAAAATGTTATCTTTTAACAGTAATATTTTTGTATTTCTCATCAAATGTATGTATACTAAATAATAATTTAACTTATAAACATTACATTTTATGTATAAATTGTAAAAAAAACTATATTTTCTCAAATTTTACATGTTAATTTGTAGATGTGATGAAAGAATAAAATAAAATTTACATTGTAAATTGTAATCTATATTTTTATTAGGATGTGCGGTCGGCCACTTTGACTGAAATCCAATTAATTCATTCGTACGTAATTTATGTATATTACTGTAGATTGAGCTTTAATTATAGTCTATTTTTAGTAACAACTTAATGAGAGTTTCCAACCTTTAAACTTTTCACTTCCCTGGTCTAGTTTCGGACGGAGTTTCATTAAATTTGTATTGGTTGTTTTTAGATTCTACGGAGCTCTAGGCTCTGACTGGGAAAATTTTTGGTATATCGTCATTGTTATTATTAATTTTCCTGCAAGTGTTAAGCGTGAAGGGTTTCTTTTGAAACGGGATAATTATTTCTTTTTTAACTTTACTATTAAGTCAATCAAGTAAGTTTTGACAGATTAACGGACTTTAAACGATTTTACTTTAAAAGCATTTTCATATTTATAGATATTTTAAATATTATGTAAATATTGACTAAATTATCTTAATTTAAAAATGTTCCTTTAGACTAGATCACATAAAAAATATAGAAAAATCAGCTGATAGCAATGAAAAAAATCTTGATAAAATGGAAAAATATTACGAATCAATTTATTTGAATCAGGTATATAATGATCTTATTAATAGTTAGAAAACTGGTAAAAGTATAAATAATTTTTATTTTTATGACGTTTTTTATTATGTGTAATTTGTTATTTTTAGTTTACTTATAGTTGCGCCAAAGTTGCGATAGGACATTTACTAAATTTAGTTGATGCAGTGATGACTGATAAGGTTCGCAATGGAATGGCTTTTATAAGGCCTCCAGGTCATCACTCATGTTCTAATAGTGCCAGTGGATTCTGTATTTTTAATAATGTAGCTATAGCCTCACAATATGCAATACATGCGCATAATCTTTCTAGGTTAAATTTTGATATTATGAAACAAATTTCGTAATTTTATTGGTTTAATTTAGAATTTTAATTGTCGATTGGGACATACATCACGGCGATGGTACCCAAGAAATTTTTTATGAAAATCCTAAGTAATGTTGTCATTGAATTTTACTAATTTTAATTTATTCATTTGTAATAGTATACTAATATAGGGTTCTGTACATCTCAATACACCGATATGACAATGCAAAATTTTTCCCCTATAAAACGAGTTCAAATTATGATTACGTGGGCAAGTGCCGTGGAAAAGGATTTAACATTAATATGCCTTTCAACGGGGTAGTCATGTTAATTTATGATTTTAAAGTTTTTGGTAGACTCCAATGGGAGACACTGAGTACATGATGACATTTTTAAAGATTATTATGCCAGTATCATATCAAGTAGTTGTTCTTTTTATATTTTTTCATGTGTTGTTTAGTTTAACCCCCAATTGGTATTAGTTTCAAGTGGATTTGACGCTGCGATAGGTGATCCTTTGGTATTTTATAATTTGGATTGTATTTATATCATTATTAGGGCAACTACAATGTATCACCTGAATGTTATGGTCATATGACGTATAGTTTGTCATCGTTGGCATGTGGTAGAGTCATACTTGTTTTGGAGGTTTTTGGGTTTGAACTTTTATAGTTATAATTTAGGGTGGATATAATTTACAAACGATCGCGACATGTAGTGAAAATTGTGTCAAATCATTACTTGGACATTTGCCACCACCTTTGAATCTACAGTTTCCAATAAAATTCAGGTTTTACAAGCATTGAATTCATCATTTTTTAATTTAGCGCACAAAAAACCATATTTAAGGTAATGGAATCACAAGAGTTGTACTGGAATTGTCTCAAACAATTTAAACCGAAAAATAAGGAAAAGGAAGATATAATTAATATGTTTCAAGACTTGAAAATAGTAAAGAATGATATTTAACATGAAATGTAATATTAAAATGTTTATTTTACATTTATACAGAAATAAAATGAAATATTTACATTTTATTAATAATAATACTTTAGATATTATATTTTTTTAATCTAGTATGCCATGCTATACTTATTACTGCTGAGACACTTTTGAACTAAATATTTAATTACATTATTAAAATATGTATTTACCTGATGAATGACATTTCTAGGTATAAAATAAATATCGTTGTCATATAATTTAATTTGTGCATATTCATGACCGTACCGGCGTAACTGGTTTAATTTTGCTTGATTAGCCCATATTTTTGACTACAAAAATCAAATTAAAAGTGTTTGAAAAATACAAATACGACTAAACGGACCTGAGTAGCGGGCGGTTCATATGGATCAATATCCAAATCCTTTATAAGTTGATCAAAAGCTAATAAAAATATAATTATTAAATTTAAAACTTACTTTTTCCATTAAAACATACAACGTCTTTAACAAACAATCTATTATTAGAGGTAGAACGGTGCGGATTGACAGCTTGGAGTAATCCACACGCAGCAGTAGTTTTTTGATTAATACTGCCTTGAATGATAAAGTCAGCGTGAGGAAAAGTGCGATCGTAAATCATTATTTCTCGTTTAGATATATGACGTGGAAGTACGTTAAAATCCATCGAATGCAAAATATTTCTAAACATAATATAATATTAAGACTGAATTGTTTTGAACTTCTTATTTGTATTTCGAGCGTAGTCTGAAGTAGAAATATATTGCTCTCCGCATCGACTCCATAAAATTGGACCTATTTAAAATTAATACCTATTATTTTTAATTAAAATTAATAAAACCAAAAGATTTATCATTGAATCAATTTGCAAAAGCAATTTAAATTTCGCAGTTTATTTTAGAAAAAATAAGTTGGGTAGTAGGATAAAGAAAGTTTTAATATTGAACCCCACATTTCACATTTTTTAAATTAAAATTTTTTGATCGCTTTTAGAATATAATGTAAATGTGAACGGACCACTCAGACTACCACAAAATATTATATACAACTGAAATATAACGACCCCGTTTTAAAAAACAATAATGTATTACACTCAGACTTACTGGAAAGTAATGACCACATCAATTAGGTTTGGCATTTTTTCAATATCAATTTAAAAAATTAATCAAATGCTGAATTAAAAACAAAATAAAAAAATAACTTAATTTAATTTATTAATAATATGTGAGTTTTTAAACGTAAAACATTGCGCACCCCTTAAAAATTTTCCATATAACTTAATCGAGCGGTTCACAAATTCCGTCTAAGGAATTTTTTTTACTAATTTAAATACAGTAAATATTACATTTATATCATCGTATTTTTGTAATTTCATTTTAGTGGACCATAAGAAATTGTGGGAATCCCTGGGTTAATAATTTTATAATGGTAAAAAACCAAAAGATCCATTTGTGAGAATGAAGTATCGACTTTTGCATTCACTGTAACAAAGTGTACCATCGATCAGACCCGAATCTACCATGTTTGAGGCCCACCCGAAAATCTAAAATAGGCCATTAAAACAATCTCGAAAACGATGCCTAATGCGATATAATCACCCTTACACGGTTATAAAGTTCATAGTATGAACTATCAATGTCAAAATCTTATACCTTCGCGACGAAAACCCGAAATTACCCTTTTAATTAAAAATGAAAGTCCTAGAATTTCTGGGATAGTGTTTAAAATCATAAACATTATCATCAATTGCATTTTCACGATCAAAACTTCAGATTATCTTTTTTTATAAAAATTAAAACTCATACAGTTATCTCCACTTAACATACATTCTACAGAAAAAAATGAAATTTATCTAAGTTATAAAAAATCATCAAGATTCATACATAAGTACCAAACACATCAAAAACTTGTAAAATTATCAGTGGACTTTAGATAAAGAGAATATTCTTAAACCCAACAATTTTTACTTAAATCCAACCATTTTTACTAAAAATCCAAGAAAAAATAGTTAGATTTAAGTAGACACTCTTAGATAAATGTTAAAATACTGTTTAATCCCGTACCAAATAAGAATAGTAATAGGTGAAACCAGGTAAAGAATAACAGTCAAAATCCAAGTCATACAAAATCTACCAATTTGGTTCCTCAGATCCTAATGTAATAAATTTACCATCATGTGTTTGATACCTCTGCATATGACTTTGAGATGTGAGCTTTGACCAAGGCATAATAAGTTTCAAAAACATGCTAGTTTCCATTATATCGAGTAAATTGGTAAAATATCCACCAGTTTCTTCATTGATTTTTCCAGCAATATTAATAGGATGGAGATTTCCACAACTAAATAAATAATAAAAAAATGCAAAAAAAAAACAAAACGAATAAGTCCCATCAGTATACGTGTCATAACAATTTGATAAAAATTCGCCAAAATCTAAAGTCTTAATTTCCTTACTCGTCAACAACCCCATTTTAACTTGCATCTTTGAATTTTGTTGAAGAAGATAATCGAAAATATTTGGTAAAAATTTGGCACCATTATGAACAATTCCTATAACATAATTTGATACACTTGGTTGAGGTTCATGAAAAAGAATGTCGATAAATTTTTGAACAATATTGAGTTTGTAGTCTTCATCTTGATAAATTCTGTCGACTGCATCTTGATACACGTGCAAAACTCTTCCGCCACCATTTGGATCTTGTTCCCAAGTAATGAGAGATTTTTCCCTATCTGTCAAATTTGAATATAAATGTTCATTACAATCGCTGTGTGCTGGTGAATCACATTTCAGTGACACGGCATTATGTATAGTTGAATCTTGATCAGAATCGGAGCTAATGGAGCCTAAACAATGAGAAACATTGTTGTTTTCTACGGCTGTATTTGAAACTTCCGAGTCACTACTCAAAACAAATGCATTGTTTTGGGTACTTTCATTCTTAGGTTGTGTTCGCCTTGGTTCGAAATAGTTTTCAGTTTTTAAACTAGAATCAGCGTCACATTCAGAAGAAATCATTGACAAATTTTCAATAGTTTCACTTCGTTTTCGGATATTGTTGTTTAATTTCAATTTTTTGGTAGGTAAAGACAAATTATCAGATTCATGTGAACTTTCTTTTGGTGTAAAAGGTGGTTTAATCACTAATTTTAATTTTGGAACTTTTAAAGTAATGTCCGATTTAACTTTATCAACTAAATCATTATTCACAATACTTGGCTCCTTCACAGAATTCAGATTCAAATTATTGCTTTTATTTTTAATACTTTTTTTTTGGGGTGATTTAATCTCTACAATATCTTCAATGTTAACTTTAATACTATCATTTGAATTTACAGAGAAACATTTACGACATGTTGGAATTTGCCTTTTTTTTGGTTCAACTTTAAATAATTGAAAACATTTATTACATTTAATTTGAATTCTTCGATTCTTTTTCAGTTTCGCCGTCAATTTACATATATTCATAAAACTTACATCTTGAATGTACGCTTGTTTATCCGACATTTTGTCAATACCTATGCATTCTACTCTATATTCTATTTACTTGTGTGCTTTAATTTAGTTACCCTAGTTATATACTTTAAACGTTTAATGTAAAACAGACAAAAGATTTGATATATGAATTTCACCAAGACAAGTCAACAAATGCAATGGAATTTCCGTATTACGTTTAAGATAAACAATGTGTATCAATAGAAACTCAATCAACAAAGTTATTGACATTTAAAACTATAACAACAAATTATTGCAATTTTAATATTTACACAATTGTTCATCTTGCGTTTGTCTATACAAATTTTACTAAAGACTCTGTGTACTTTATTTGAAATCTATTACATATTGAATTAGCACACACTACAACAACAGTGTATATTCCATAGTGAAGTATTCACCTATTAGAATCTTTATAAATACACTGTATCATCAATTCTAATATAATTGGACGAAATTAGAAATACTTGTTTTAAAGTACGTTTAAGAAATTATCATATGAATATTCAATCTAATATACAAGTTGATTCTTTAACAATTCAAAATTCTACCCCAAAAAATTTGGTCAGTTTAAGAAATTTTAAATATTCTCCAATATTTTTACCTAAGAATGGAGCTATCTTGGAAAGAGGATATATCGAGTTTATCAATGATTTACTCTGTTTTCATAAACAAAGAGGCACTGATATTACCAGACTACCTACGATTAATTCAAAAACTATCAATTTAAAACGTCTTTATGAAGTCATCATAAACTATGGCGGTTTCCAAAAGGTAACGTTTTGTAATGTTCTATTGTTTATATATTTAGTAATCAATACGTTTTTAATTTAGATATTTTTATTTATTGTTTGAATCAATGTTTGTTTTTTATTAGTATTTGTTTGTTCACCTTTCTGATACTTTTTAACAAAATTGTAATTCATATTAACAGTCTTTTTACTATAATGGATTATTGTTTGATCAAACCTACCTAGAAAGTGGGGTTTTCATTAATTTATTTAGTTTTTTAATTATTAATTAAACATGATTACAATTAATACATTTTAATTTGAATCCAGATTTCCAAAATATTGGTGAGTGATAGGATTACGTTGAGGTTGGAGAGTTGACTTATTCACCATTTGTTGCAGCCTTTTGAGAAATTTAAAATTAAATTTAATAAACGAGGTTGACTGTTTATTACTTCGTACAAACAGCACCTAGCTCTTCCGAGGGCCCACTTTTGTAATAAATAAATTAATACTTAAAAATAAAATGCTACAATTCACTATTAACAACTTTAAAGGAATAGTTCCCAGGTGTGTCAAGACAATTTTTATTTTTAAATTCTAGGACAGGGGTGCACAACGTGCGGCCGTGGACAATCCATTTGATCATAATGCAATATATCATTTTACTTCAAATTGAAAAGTTTAATTCAGATTTTATTCAAGAACTATTTAAAATATTTGAATCAAAAAGTTACATTCTTAACTTTGTCACAGTTTCACAAATGTTATTTAAATAATTATTTTATAATGTTAACGAAGGCCACACAAAATTAAGACAGTCACTGATATATTTTTTGTGTAATTATTAATATTTACATATTTAGTTTGATTTTTTATGTCTTCCTCTCTAATATATCAATAAATCGGTTTTTACTGGAACTTTTTTCTTTCATCCAATTATTATTAATTATTTACCGAAAAATTAATGATTACTTTTTTTTATAATCAGGTTTTTTCTTTTGGAATCAGATAGAGTAGTTTTTGTTCTAAAAGTTTGGTAAAAATGGATTTTTGAAAAAAATATTGGTAAAATGGGATTTTTTCCTTAAGGGTTAGTAAAATTTTGTTTTTTTCTCAAGAGATTTTATTAAATTGTATGAAATGGTCTGAAAATTTTAGATTCGCCTACAATCATCTAAAATTTTCTTATTCACCCCATGAGAAGCACTGCATTAATCCTACTATTGATATTTATTCCGATTTAGAAAAATGACAAATGTGTTGTTAATTTATATGAGTAAATTAAGGATTAATTTTTATTGAAAATTATTAATTAAAACTTGCTGATATTAAAATTTAAAAAAAAACTATTTTATTAGACCTAAAATTTTAGGTCCAGAGTAAACTTTCTCAATGTCGAAGTAAATTTTGTGCGGCCGTAGTATCAATGAGAAAAGTAGCATTGTGGCTGAATTGTAGGAAAGGTTGTGCACCCCTGTTCTATGACCATTAATTATGTCAAATTTTTTCTCAATGAAATAAGTTCCAAAAAAAGAGTAAACAGTAAATTGTTTTTTTGAACATTAAGACTTAACTTGACCTTGAAACTTTGTATGTATTTTAAATTTTATGAAATAAAGATAATACCGACACAATCAAAGAGTTTTATATTCATTAAGATGGGTAATTTGAGATTTTAACCATGAAGATTAAGCTTTTGAACTTAAATTTTATGGTTTTAAAATCTGTATCAGAGTGTTTATTTTTTTAATTTAGGACTCGTTTGATTTAAAAAAAAAATTAGGGTTTTTGACAGGATAGTAGTAGGTTTCTGAAATTGAAATTTATTTTAAAAATTAAATTAATATTCGTCCGAAAAAATCTGACTTGGAATTTTTGTTTGTTAAAATTTTAAGACTCTTAGTTATTGAAAAAAACGGTAACACAGACAGATATTAAAGTTTTCATTTTGATGAAATTTAATGATTAAGTACATTAAGGCAGATGTTCTCAACCTTTAACTTTAAAAAATAATAATTTGTCAAGTTTTAATAATAGGCAAAAGTAGAATTTTCCCTAAAGAATTGGTAAAACTCATCGTTTATTTATGGTTCTAAAGTTTAGAGTCTAAACTAATATCGACTAAGTATGCAACATCACAAACCCACTTGTGATTTTGAAGTTGCATAACTGATTAATTCTACATAAAAAAATCTTGGGTGAACAAATCAATATTTGCAATTCCCCTATTTGAATAAATTAGAGTTTAGTCGCCTGGTTGCAGCATATTTATTTCGTTCCCGTAAGGTTCCAGGATCCAATCGCTAAGCACTTTACTACATGAAACAAATTCTAAATTTTTTTGTTAAACTATGCATCAATTATTTTTTAATTATTTATTAGGTGTATAAAAAGAGATTGTGGAATTCTGTTATTGAAGATTTAGGACTTGACAGATCTTGTTTAAATATATTTACCACTATAAAAATCTTATACATTCGGTAATTAATGTTTTTACAATATTCATATTTTTTTAGTTTTCTGGAAACGTATGAACGTACGAAATTTCTCAAGGAAGAAGTAGATATTGATAATATAACATTTGAAGGAGATTTGATTCAACGAAGATTGAAACTATATTCTAGATTGTGTCCCTACCCTCTTAAGAATGGTAGAACTTTATCCAAAAATCTTCACCTTAACCAAACACTAGACAAAAACAAAATCCATCCTTTTTTTGAATTGGATCGATTATTATTGTGCAATCTACCAAATCAAACTGATTTTGCCTTTAATTTATGCATATTATTATCCAGCGATGCTAAAAATTATTTAAATTTATCTCGAGGACCACAATTGATAAAATATTTATTATTACACGTGGGCATTTACAGTAACGATGAATCAAAATTTTATTCCAAAATTTTCCAAAACTTTGAATCGTACAAAAAAATTTGGTTAAAATATGTAAAATATAGTGCGATGATTGATTTTGTATTCCCAAATACTGAACAAACTCGAGTTTGTTATGATTTTATGGCACCGTTCAATGACCCAAAAGATGAATATTTAATTATAAAACGTATTAGCAATGTAACTTCAATATTGTACAATTTTTCTCATGAACCATCAAATTGCAGGGTATTGATAAAAAACCCTAGTTTTATCAAATTTATTTTATTATGCTGTGAAATTGAATTGTTAGAAATTAAAACGGTCGCAGTAGATGTTTTGGCCAATGTTTCAAAATATCTGGAATACGATAGATACGATGAAGAATTACATGTAATTTTGCATTTGAACCACCGTTTACTATTCAGTAATGATAGACATCATATTACTCGCGCGTGTGAGGTTATATGTGGTTTAACCTACAATGCCAGCAATTTGGAATGGCTTTATGACGTCGTAAAAGAATGTATTATGAATAGAATGTTTGCCTTGTTGCATGTTCAGGATATAGAGATTGTGACTTGTGCTTTAGAAGTTTTGTATAGATTGAGCAAAAATGGAGTTAAATTTGTGTCAATTTGGAAGGATGTTCCTAAATTGGTTAAATTTTTGGTCAATTTTCTCACAATTAAAGGCATATCGTATGGTGCCAAAGCATTGGTGGGAACTCAAGTCATTGAACAAGTTCCACAGAAAAAAATTATCCGAAATCCTTTGCAACCACGCCAGAGAAATGTTACAGTTTCCCAAATAAAAAATGTGGATAAAATCCCAGTCATTCACCATCATTCTAAAATACAGCGTAATAGTGTCACTCCACAATTTCAGGTCAATAGAAACTATTCCAATGTCAATTATAAAGCTATTCAACCTATAAACTCAATAATACACCATAAACCTAATGTAACAATAGGTGACATTAACTCCCCAGTTTTGACTAAAATTGTAAATAAGACCAACGATTTTAGACCTCACTATGCCACAGTTTCTTCTAGGCCCGTTATAGCTCCAATCCACATTCCTTCGAAGGATAATGGTTCCGACGTGTCAAAAATTAGTAACAGGCTACCAAACATTGCAAATTTTGATAAATCTATTAGTATCAAATGGATTTCGGAAAATTACAAGTTCGAAAAAGTGCTTCAGGACCGTGAATTTAGTCTACTTTTTATTTATAATCAATACAAGGACTATTGTAAAAGTCAAACCTGTAATTTATTGGATTTTGGTGAATTCAAAATTGTATTTGATTCTGTTTTTACAGGTATTGAATGGAAAATTAAGAGAGAAAAGAATGAATTGATTACATTTAACTTAATCAACACTCCTCACATTAAAAACGCTCATATGAATGGGTTGGATACTAACCATAATGATTCTATTGACATCAAAGTCGAATCACTTGTAAATAAAAATCTATCAACAAAATTGCAAAATAATTGTATAAACCTAAAACGAAAATTGAGTTCTCCATCTATGAACGACGCTTCAAATTCACTTTCATTCAATTACAAGAAACAAGCTAACGCGTCGAATATGAATTATTATGTTGCAGTGTCAACAGAGTCTAATTTCACAAATGGTAATCGCGAACCAGGTTCAGTGATGCCGCTTTTTGGTTCTGTCGTAAATAAAGTTTCTTCAGTAGAGTTACATCAAAATGAAAATATTAAAAAAATACTATCTAGTAATGTAAATAATGCCCAAAACTCTAATGGTCATAGTGCAAATAATCTATTAAATGGGCACGATGAAAATCCACTTGTATTTCGTCAAAACGATACTATTGAATCAGGTAATTCTGAAAGTCGAAATGAGAAGAACCCGCCTAGTCATCCTGAGCGAAAATCTGAATATGTTTGCCAGTGGAAAAATTGTTTAACGGGATTTGACATTAAAAAAGTTTATCTTGAACATGTTTATGATCACTGGAGGTCTATTGAACATTTTCCTTTGCCCTGTCTTTGGAATGATTGTGTTGATAGGTTTACAAGATCTACCTTTTCTCTTTTGAATCACTTGAAGGTATTTATTTTGGTTCATTAGTCCAAGGTTTTTCAATCTTTTTAAATCAACGCCCATATGATAAAATGAATTTAATTTTTATAAAATCATTAATAATGGGAAAAAAAGTAAATAATTTTTGTATTTATTTTCATGTGATCCTTGCGCCCGGTGATTGAGTGCCAATTAACTTATTAATTCTTGGTTTTATGTTGGTTAATTTGATAACAATATCTCCTATTTACTCAATATCTCCTATTTACTCAATATTTTGTTTACATAACTTAATCCACTTTCAACCATGTAAAATGTTGAAAAACACAATAATATCCTTGATATTTCAAAATTCATCAGTATATCAAGACATTTTGAAGGCTCACGTCCCCATCCCCGTAATGCAAAATACATGTTTTAATTTTTTAATATTAAAAATAACATATTTGACGTTTTTAATAATATTTTGAAAACACCCCTGAGAGGCGTTAACGCCCACGTTGAGAATCACTGCATTAGTCTGTTAAATTAAGTTGTACAGGTATTTTAAATTTGATATTGAATTTAGGTTGTACATGGAAATCAGTTGAATACAGAGTCTACTAAATTGATTCCTTCAACTGTTTACCCCATGGACGCAGCTTTAAGAGCTATAAGACGATATGCCAATAGCAGTCAATATTCTTTTTCGATAATAGTGGTATGTATACAAATTTCACCTATATATGATTTAACAGGAAAAGGAAGGTCATGTTACTAAACATTGGAGATTGACTTCTGCTCTCATAATAGAAAACTGCTGTTCTCATTCGCCATTATTTCGACAGTAATTTTACAATTTATCAAACTTTACTTTTTTAATTTTTGAATAGGTGTTTGAAAAGATACGAACAAATTTTATTGAAATTGGTATATCACCAACTTGAAGCCTCAATTACAATATCAAAATGTCTCAGTTTAATTTCAATTGACGTGGAATTGGAAAATGTGTAGTATAATTGTAGAAACCTTTCAATTGTATTTAACTTGCTTTATTAATTTGTTCATAATGTAATTTAGTAAATTTTTTTAATAAAATACTACAAACTAATGTAAAGTCGATAAATCAATACATGTTGGTTTTGTTTTAATTGTCAATTTCACTTGTTTTCGTTACAATATTTATGTTTTCTCCTGATTAAAGATTAGTTGTGTGTAATTTTAATCGAGAATAATATGACTAAATGTGATCACTTGCCTTTTTCTGAAATAATTATTCATGGTAAATTAAATTGATTTAATTGCCTATTTTTAGATAAACAAAAATTTTTAATAAATAATGACATTAGCATCACACGACTTTTACCATATGTACAAGATCTGTTGAGTCTAAAGTACAATATTATTTTGCATCAGGGTAAATAAAAATATAATTTTATTTATTATTTTAAGACGCTATTGATTTTGCCACTGTATCAGGAAAATTTTTGAATTTACAAAATAATAAAAATCTTAAATTGAATAATCTGTTGCAAAACAACGAATCTCTCGTTTTATTAAAAATTGAGGGTCCAATTATTTTATATTATGTATGATTCAAATTTTTTAGATAATAAAAAAATTCATAAACCTTATAGTAAAAGGTACACTGGCAGCGACGACTTTAAAGGTTTTCGTTCAGTTTTTGAATTTATATACCAGTTTACTGCCGATTATTGTAGTATTTTCAAATAGCTGACTAGAGCAGGGTGCACAACCTTTCCATCAATTCAGCCGCAAGGGTACTTTACTTTTTGATACTACAGTCACACAAAATTTACTATGACTTGTGAAAGTTTAAATCCATTTTGAGAAAGTGGGTAAAGTCAAAAATGTAAATTTTTGATAAAAATATTTTAAATTGCCCTTTAATAAAATGTGATTTACACTTTTTAAACTTTAAATTTGTTCAATTTGACGTAAAATGGTATATTTCATTGCACAATAAAGCAACCGCAAAATTTAAATTAAGTTGTTTTAGAAAGATTGTGCATTGCTCAATGTGCATAGGTTTATAAAATGCAACTTTTTGATTAAAATATTTTAAATTGCCCTTGAATAAAATACACTGTAAACTTTTCAATTTGAAATAAAATGATATATTGTATTATGATCACATTAATTGCCGCGACTGTACGGCCGCAGGTTGTGCACCCTGGACTAGAGGAATCAAGACTACTGTAGTCTATACCTATTATTATTTTTTAAATGTGAATGATGTACAAATTTTGATATATGTCTCAGAAAGTCCAATAACTGCTACAAGTAGTGGCCTTTTAAATTTCTGCTTTTTTACAGACCTATAAATTTTTTGTAACACCTTTCCTGTTATAATTTATGAGTTAAAATTTTTCAAATGTACTACATTAAATAGTATAAAAAGTAAAATGCATTCCTTCACTGCATTAATGCTTTTGTGATTGAAATTTTTAATGATTACTAATGTTTGTGAAACTTTTGTTACGTGTCTGACATTATTTTATTTATTAGAAAATTTTTTCTAATAATATCTACATATGTATATATCTACAATAGTAAGTCACTTGATAATCGGCATGTGATAGGAGCCCTGATCCCATGTCGGATATTTTAATAAATTACCGGCCAGATTTTAATTTATTAATAACTGAACCAATTTTATTTTTTCATTTCAAATTCTAGATATGATAAAAACGTTGAAATCTTTTACTTATATAAAATTGAATATCTGTGTATGTGTGTTACCGTTTATTTAAAAAATTGACTGTCGTAGAATTTAAAAAAACCCAACGTCTAATACAGTTTTTCCAGGGCATCTATTTTTCAGTTTCAGAATTTGAGTCCTTCAGGGCAAAAACCCAATTTCCCTTTTGTTTAGAAATAAAATCAGTATAATTTTAATAAAATATAAATTCTGGGACGCTTTTTAAAATCTTAAAGTTGTATTCTGTTATAAAAGTGAAGTAAACAATGTTAATATATGATTAAAATTGAATTCATCACTTTTCACAACTGAAAAATTTCAATTTCTACGAAAATAGAAGTTTACTTTCCAAATGGTCATCTGTCATGACGGGTTATCATTATCTGTCTTATATTAGATTTTACAAATTTCATTCAAGACACATGGTTTACATTTTTAAGTAACTGACTAAGTACTACAATATAATCAGAATATACTCAATGAGTATTACTCATACAGCTGAATTCAAATTTTTGTTTTTTTAAAAATTCTAAAACTAACTTTTTCTCATTTTTCAAAATAATTAGTAATTTGTAGATTTGGCCGTGAAGGTGCAAATTTTAGAAAATAAAATTCATGAGACTGCATCAACCTGTAAAACTTTATTAGAAGTGTTTTTTATTTACATTCTAGAAAACTTAGTTTTATATTTCTAATAAAAAAAGGTAATTTGAATTATTAAATTTTAAATTAAACTTTAAAGAAGTAAATTTTTCTTACTTGTAGCGTCGAAAAAAACTTGTTTGAAATTGTGGTTTTTAAAATAAATGGTTAGCCATATTTTTAACAATTTAGATATATACTTTATACAAGTAAAAATTTGAGAATATTAGTTGAGCCAATTCGTAAGTTTTATCACCATGATAATACACGCTAAATTTTATCAATTAATTATTAATTTTGTAAAAAATTACATTATTAAACTTGGAGCCATTGATGGGAAAGGTTTGGAAACGACATTTTATAAATAAAAGTTTAAATCCTTCAACATCATCGTAAAATACATCCCTCGAAGGAATTCCGTTGTGATTGAGAATCATTGCACTAGATTATGTTTAGAAAATGAAAATAATTATCCATAAATTCAAATTATAAAGCACAACTTTTCAAGTTGACTAAACGGTTCAGCCTAACCCACAGTGCGCTTGATCGTACAAACCAAAATCTTTTCATTTGGCAGATATATAAATTAAATGTATTTTAGCTTTACTATCCAATACAAAAATGAACAAAAAAAACACGCACGATGAACCCAAACATAAATACAACAGATATTAATGTGTATTTTCAATAAACCAAGTAGCTTTCTTCTTTTTGTCCTTTAAATATTCGTTAGTTTGAATTAAAAATTTTTTGTAATCCTCTAAAGAACTTTCATCCAAGGGTTTCCAATGAGGTTCAGGTTTATTATTTGGATAGTATATTTTATTGGTATTTTCTATAAAATAAAAAAAATTTGAAAAAAAAAATAATACGCACATACTAATATCTATAATTGGTAATTTCTTTTTTTTCCAAATAGATTCATCGTTAGGCAGAAAAATTAATTTTATTTTTGAATCATTTTTTTTGAAAGCATCATTTAAATCTGTTGATATCAAATGTGTAGTTTCCAAATTATGAACTAAACTTGCTGGATATCGTGTCACAATTTTAACACTAGCCTAAATATAACAATTGCATTTAAATTTTGAATGATCAATAATTTAGTCAATTAAAATTTCAACTGAGAACAAAAATAAATAACAATTTCATTTTATTAGTTAAAAGTTCATCTACAATGTAGATTCAACATTATGTATTTTAACACTTACATTGGATTTAATATTGTCCAAGAGTTCATTTTGAAATAATTTTGGTGGAGGAAAAGAAATGCTAATACTATTAGCAATTTTTTTAGTTTTTGTTTCATTGAGATCAAGGGATTTGTACATGATCCTCAACAATCTTTGTTTTTGCAAAATTTTTTCAAAGCACCCTGTATCTAAGCCAGCTCTCTTCTTCTACAAATGAATATTAAAAATATAATCAAAAACCCAACCTCCTTTTCAGATAATCCCAAGTTATCCAATGTTAAAGACTAAATATGTTTCTACACTTTTCAAAATTTTTATAAACCTTAAATTTAGACTTCCTCTTGGAGTGCATTCTAAGCATGTGCCAAATTTCGCTAGATGACATATTGTCGTCTAAATAATTTAAAATTTGGATAATTTATTTTACATGATTTGTATTTTTGTGCGTCCTCACTCATGGCGCTATCGACATCATTTTTTTCAAGTAGATTCAAATCCATCTATTAAGAATAGCTTAATGATTGAATCATCATACTTCAAAGCTGGTTTAATGTGGTGCTAAACATTGATTGTTTTGAACCAATAAAACCAGTTTAGAGTCATAATTTTTGAAGAACCTTTTAATTTACCTTTCAAAATGTAACGATTCCAAATAGGAAATTTTTTAAAAATGATTTCCAGTTTGTAGCCTAAATATTAAAAGTCTCTTGGCAAATTATAAACAATATATAAAAATATACTTTACACTACATTATTTTAATGATTTCTTTGTGACAACTAATGCTATACTCGCGTTATTTCACCTTCAATGGTTATGTATATATTTGGATGACGCATGTATAACATTAAAAATAATTTTTAAAAATTTTTATTTACAAAATTTGGGTAAATAACAATTTTTCATGATAAAATTTTATATGGCAGACAGAGTAAAATCATAGATTCCAAAAAACACAAAACCACCCAACGTAATGTATGCAGTTCGTGTAGTGGCTCCAGAAAATAATCTAGAATAAAATTAGCATCAAGTATGCAGTTATACAGTAATGTATACTGTAGTGTAATTATAATCGTATGTAATAACAAAATTAAACTTGGTAAACAAGTATCCATTTATTACTTTTTTAATCCATTATTCTTGTAAATTTCATAAATTCCTCGGTACACTTGAATAATATTTGTTGTATTTTTAGACTAAATACAAAATATCAAAAAGGAATGCATATCATTTTAGTTTAAATAAATTATTGATGCTTTATAGATAAAATATAAAATTAAAATAATAAAAATAAAAATTATAAAAACCTCGTTTAGCATTATTCGCGTTCTAGATACGTCAATCGGAGTGGTTAAAAAACCAGACACGCATCCAGCAAATGCACCACAAATAGCTGATTCAGTGCAACTACATGATTTGTCATTTTTAAATTTTTTTATACAATTCTAAAGTACAAATTAGAGTGGAGTTATTTTAGAATAAATAATTTAAAGTTCTCATCAATATAAAGACATTTTAAATTAACCAACTAAGTCATCTCAGTGATCAGGGGTCCCATATTAACCCCTAGTGTATGAAAAATACCTGAGGATAATTATAGTAGAGCCGTGTAGGCAGAACCGTGGAGAGCCAGCAATTGGTCAAGGAGAGATGGAATTTGTAAGGCCCTACAATTTTTTTAAAATTGGGACGTCTATACATTGTTTAATTCATCGTTTATTTCCTAAAAATTGAAAATAACAGTTGTAAATCGCATTGGTCATTATAATTTTGACACACTTAATAAACTTTCCAACATAACCTATTAATAAATTAAAATATTAGACATCTCATGATTGTAGACCGGGCAATGTGGCCCTTTGTGTAGGTTCGACAGATATCGATTAGATGATAATTGTAGGCATATATTGAAATAAAAATGGGTCACTAGACTAATAGTATTTTGACATAATGAAAAAACCCTGCGCAACTAGTATGTCGTAGAGTAGATACAACACAAATTGTTACTAATAAAGGATTAATTTATACATCATTTTCAGAGTGTTAAAATATATTTCTTATAATGACATGTTAAATTGTTACTTTTAGAGATTCCCATAATGTCATTTCAATCAGCACAAAAGGTATTTCGCGGCATACTGTAATGAAATATCCTCGATAATATCCTTTAAATCCCTAAATAATTATTAAAAAACTGATACAGCAGTGCTTTCTATGCAGTTTCACTGGGCGATATATCACTATGATATAATAAAAAAAATTATTTTCTGAATAATAATATACATTTAATGTGTTATGAAGAATAATTATAATTGTAATAATTAATGGTATAATTATAATTATACAATTACATATAATGTTACATGTATAATAAAAATTTATTATAAATAAAATAATAAATTTTCAAAGTTGGCGACATAAAGAATTTAGCTGCGAGGCACCTGTTGGAAAGCACTCAGATAAAAACTATCTTACATGGATATTGATTAACAAATATTATTATTACATTCAAATAATGATAATAATTATTATAATACTTGAAATTTCATACATATTAATAAAAATTAACTAGTCATAAGATAAATGTATCGTATTATTAAATTTAATACCCGACGGGTATTGCCAGTAATTCAAATAAAATTACATAATTTTTATAAATATTAAAGAGGCATGTTCTAAATTTCAAATTTTTGTTAATTTGCATATTCTGTTTAATTAAATCAAATGGCAATCGAATTGTTGAAGATATCTATAAAAACATTAATCGTCTGCAATATAGAGTTCTGGAACACGGTGTGGAGTATAATTCGTCATTGTATAAAGTGGTTATTCAGATAGATAGATATTGAAACTCCGTGTTCGGGATTCAGCACGAACCGTGTTTCAGAACCCTAGTGCACCATGTATATAGATCTCATAGGATTATATACTCAACAATTAACAATCTACTGTACACAATACCAGAAAAAATGTTCCATTTTGAGAACATTGGCGGGATAAATGTTAAATAGGTCTTATTATATTCATCTAACCTTGAAACTGATACGAACTCATAAGCCATAAACTTAACTGAAATACGGTTCATGTTCTACGTAACATATGATCTGGGTTGATCATAAATATATATGTTTAAAATATACACATTCAGCCACTAATGAGGATGCAATAATATTTCGTATACTATATGTATCACGTCCAAGAAAACTTTTCATTACTTCATACGACAGAAAAAATGCACCAGCTAAACATTTAATATTAAATGAATAACAAATATATATGTTGATAATAATAATGTTTTTGTAAATTTTAATAAAAGTAGTATGTGCTTTAGGGCTGTTCAAAAAAAATCCATGATCACACCATATACTTCAAAGTGTGTAATAAAGTATGTGCCTATTAAAAATGGTCAATTTTTATCTTCAAAAGTATATATAAAATGTGAGGTTTATTTTTAAATATTTCAACGGTAACTAGCGTAACAATTTTATTTACATTCCTTTATTTATTCGTTTATAAAAGTTTTATAATAATGAATAAGTTAAGTGATTTATCTCGAATGGCAACTGAAATTAATACATTAGAAAGAAAACAATATCCGGGAATTTTGTCCCGGTTTTTTTCCCGTCACAATCACTACTATTATCCTTACTTATATATAACTCTTTATTTGTCTGTCTGTCAGTGTTATCGTTAATTTTAATAACTAAAAGTCTTAGAATTTTAACAATTCCATATTTCTATTATATTTTTTTCCGGGGTGAAAGAAGGATAAATTTCAATCTCAGAAACTCACATATTAACAGTCAAAAACCCCAATTATCTTTTTTTGTAAATCAAACGACTTTTAGAATTTAAAAAAAAATAGTACATTCTGATACAGATTTTAAAATCATAAATTTAAATTTGAAAAAATATATCTTTAGGGTCAAAACCACAAAATACCTTTTTTTAAAAAATGAAAATTATCCCAGAATTTTAAAAAAATTACAGTTAATACAGTTTATTCTCCACATATTACCAACAAAAAATTTTGATCTCACTAAGTGACGTCTTCACGGTCAAAAAAGCACTTTTATAATCAAAATATGTCTTAGATATGAATACATTTTAGATAACCAATTAATATTTTACTAACAACCACCAACCAATTCAGTACAACTATCCTACTTATTTAGTTATAACTAAAAAGTAAGAGAAACGGCCTACATTTATCAACTACTCTGTTGTGATTCATAACTGGCTATACTCTTAATCCTAATTTTCAAATAATCTTACAAAAATTAACAAATAAATTTTTTGGTAACCTTTTTCAATGGGTTTTTAGAGAAAATTTTTTTACTATATTTTCAAGGGGTTTTTTAGTGAACTTTTTTTTTTTTCATATTTTAAAAGTATTGTTTATTAATTTTTATTTAAGATTATATTTTTTTGGAAGAATTAGAAAAGTCCGCCCTCGGCAGAGCTAGGTGCTGTTTGTACGAAGTACAAAACAGCCAAGCTAGTAACTTTATAAAATACTAATTATATTTTTAATTTACGTAATATTCATATTATAATAGTTGTAGTAATTTTCTGATAAATCTGTGAAATTTTGACTTTTTTACGTATCCTTTGGATTATACTTTTTAATGTTGCGGTCCGCGAAATGTAAAATTTATTTTTTGACCCTCACTCGCTATGTGTTTGGACCACCCTTACATAAACTACAATGCCTTATATAGTTTTTATACAATGTTACCGTCTGTTTACAATTGCAATCATTATATTTAAAACACTTGTAATAATGAACTGTGATAAGTAAAAAATATTCAAAATTATAAATAACCTAGTATTCTATATACAAGTATAAGGATTATTACTTAGTATTGGTAAAAGCTGATTTTGAAATTTGGGATTCTTAAAATTTTTTAAAATTTGAAATTCGAGAAAACGCTTCGATTGCTTTGAGTCTCGAAACGGACGGTAACATATACAAATATAACATTACCTCCCGGCACCGATTGCAAAACAACAGGAAGGATACCTTAATATATTATAAATATAAAAATATCAATATCACAATCAAACGTCTGGATTTTAATGATATAAAAATACCTAAAAATAAAATTAAACAAATTGGTTGAGCGACCCACGAAAAAATGAAAAACTTGAATCTTTATAATCAAAACCACAAATTACCCATTATTATGAAAATTTTAAAAAATCAGATAATGCATCTTTTTCCAGTTACGCTCATTGTCTATAGTCAATTAAAAAATACATTCTAAAATCAAAAAGTCCACCCTCAGTACAACTAGTTGCTTTTTCTACAAAAAGTTCGTCGAGACACCGAAGAGAGTCTCGGGTACGATAGGTTCGGCACTGGATACAAACACGATAAGTGTACCCTACAGGGGTCTGTACGTTAGTGTAATATGCGAATTAAAAATAAAAAGACTAAAAAAATACCAGAGTATAAATTTTTGAATCCACCACTCACAAGAAATCCATTCGAACTTTGCAATCTGGTTTTAAGTGTATCAATAGGATATAAAGTAACGTCTACTGAAAATCCGGCAATACTTCCAGCCTAAAATGCAATCACATGTAAAACTGCATATACAGTATGGAATCTACACCCGTACATACCATAAATGCATTCATCGTAACACTCGATATACTCATAAATGTTGATAATACTTTCAATATTAAATTTTCTAACCCTCAAAATTTTTTAACTCTGTAATAAAATTCAATTCAATCTAAATAAAAATAATGTTCAGTTTTCAATGTTTGAGAATTATTAGAAAAAAAAGTCGAGCTCTTTTATACGAAAAAAAATGTAATTTAAAAAGATTGAAATTATCGAAAAATGACGTGGAAATTGAAAATATTAATAAAAAATATAATCACTTGGCTCAGGTAGTGGTAAAAACAAAATATTCTTCAATTAACCCTTCAGATTTAAATTTGATTAGTGGTACGTATCCTATGAGCTCCAAAGTCTTTCCAGATATAGGAGGAATTGGTAGTGTAGGAATAGTTGAAAAAATTTTAAAACCAATTTCAAACAGCAGACTCAAAATAGGCGACAGTGTAGCATACATTAGATGCCATAATTGCAACGTTGGAGCATGGCAATCCAAAATACTGGTTTCAGAATCTAATTTGATCAAAATTCCTGAAAATGTGTCTTTGATTGATGCATTATTTTGCTTGAGTGGCCCAATCACAGCCTATTTAATGCTTCACAATTTTATCAAACTACAAAGTGGTGATTTAATTATTCAAAATGGTGCAAACAGTCAATGTGGCATTGCAATAATTGAACTTGCTAAATATATGGGGTTAAAATCTATAAACCTGATACGTCGTCATAATGCTGAAACTGATAAAGTTTTGGTTCATAATTTATACAATCATGGAGCCGACCATGTTTTTCATTACGATGAAATTATTGAAAATGTTTCTAATATTAAAAAACTTGTTGGGACACCCAAATTGGCGTTTAATTGTATAAGTAGTGATGAGTCTACTTTATCACTGATTAAAATGCTTGATGAAAATTCTAAATTTATTACATACGGAGGAATGAGTCGTCAAACGTTTTCAATTAATCCGTCCATTTTTATTTTTAAAAATATTTCACTATGCGGATTTTGGTTGACTCAATGGCGCAAGGATAATTTATCCATGATTGATGGCTTGTTTTCAGAGATGTTTCATTTGAAATCGTCTTATATTTTATCTACTCCAAAATACCAATCAATTGATGTTGAATATTTTGACAATGTTAATACATTTTATCAAAATTATCACGTACCCAGAATTTATCCAATTTTTAAATTTTAACATGTCAAGGTTTTTGTCTTTTTCATTAAAACTTGAAATTTTCATGTTTTGTTAATTTAAGTTTATAAATAATTTTTATTTTACATTACATTCATTCTACATTTATGTTTTCATATGACGGTGGTAAGATTTCATTTTGATTTAAAATTTGGACTAAATTGTAAATTATATTTATTTTTCATGATATCAATTTTTTTTAAATTTGAGTTGAAAAAGAATGAAATATTCTTGACATTTCACATTCTTTACATAAAAAATGAAATTTTTAATTTTCATCGGGATTCGAAAAATATTTCATAAACTTTAAAAGTTTGTGATAAACGCTTTTTGTTAATAAACTTAAATGTACCTTTTTTTTTTAATTTTAGAAATTATAGTTTCTAATGAGAATATTCATAAATCCAACCATTTTTAATTAAAATCAACATTTACTAATCCTTAAGGGGAAAATCCAGTTTTACCAACCATTTAGGGAAATTCCCCCTTTTACCTATATATAAAAATAATACTCATTATAATTAGTATTATTAATTAATAATTATTAAAACTTGACAAATTACTATTTTTGATCTTTTATGAAATAGTTTATGCAATTTTATAAATCTTGCATAATTACATATTTATATAAATTCATAATATACACTCCGTCCAATAATTATAACAACACTATCATTTTGTTAATAACAATTATATTTGTAAATCAAAATTGATGAAAATTGGCATGTTGGACATGCACAATGTAAAGTTGTCATAATAAAAAAAATAATTGAAAAAAAACAAAATTAATTAAAGTTTTTTAATATAATTTAATAAAAACGTTAAAAATACAAAAACACGAGTG
>LWCA01000418.1:0-28392 GCA_001642005.1 Intoshia linei | reverse complement strand
ATCTGTAACCTGCCTCCAATAGTCTACGATTAACAGTTAACCTTGACACATTAAAATTTTGAGTTTGTAATTTTCTAGAGATTTCAGCGGAGCTAGAATTTCTATTTTCTAGACATATTTTTTTTAATAATGGATACAGCTGACTGAGACACACCACATATGTCTGCAATTTTGCGTTGACTGTAATCAGATTTTTCTAGCAATGAGATTATATGATTTTTTGTTTGGGAATAAATATCTTTACTTTTGGCCATTTTAAATTATCAAATTTTGAATTTTAAAATGAAATTTCTGAAAGAGCGATGTTAAAAATTATAATTTAACAAATATATGTAACTAGCAGGTAAATAAATCGTATTATTTTAAGATTTCTTCACTATGATACATATTTCTTAAATACGCAATTTTTCGCGTATACACTTAAATCCATACTTACTACGTGTACATTAATTTTGAAAACATATAATATTTTTAATCGATGTAATACTTATCGGTAGTACTTATTTAGATCAAACATTTTATTTAGGTTATAATATACAAAATATATGACGATAAATACAAAATTTATACAATTATTTTAATCTATTGAACAACACTACTAATAAATAAATGCGCAATGAGCATACAGTGAAGTCTCCACTATTCGCTAAAAATATTCAATCCTGTTTTTTGGTTTTGTGTCCTAATAGTAAAATAATTAAAATCTAAATATACAATATTTTATTTGCATTTGGCTATAAATTTCATTTTATTGTTCGCCAATGCCTATTTTTTATTTATTTTGAAAAATCATAAGAACTAAAGTGTTTTAGTGAACTATGGAATAAGAGAATTGTGGTGGCTCCACTGTACTTGATAAATTTAATAACCTTATCATAAATAGCAGTACATATGCAAGAGTAAATATCAACACTTAATTTTGTAGATATAGCAAAAATATAATGTAATGCTAAAGATCCAATAAATGTAACTGGAAAAAATAGAAAAGCTATTCCATATCTTTTCCATACGTGAATATTATCATCTTCATTAAAATCAATAAAATAACTAAATAAATACATAATTAATACTACATACGACTATTATTCTTTTATCAGAATCACACCAACAAGCATCAGTGTGTAATGCAGGGTCGTGGAGATCCAGCAGTAGGCCACCTTAAAATGATTTTAAAAATGGAACGTTTCATACATTCTTAATTGATCGTTTATTATATAAAAATTGAAAATAACTAATTGGACTGTTAATAGAACATTTTATTGTACGATTATTTTGGAATACTTAAGAAATTTTCCAATATTACCTACTAATAAATTAAAAAGTAAGTCCTCATGATAGTAGACCCGGACCATAAGGCTCATAGCCATCTTCCCTAGCATTGGTGTAATGTACAGTGACTATGATAAAAAAATGACTATCTACTGAAAATATCTATAATTTTTGTTATTTTAATTTGTTAATTTTTAAAAAAGAGGTTATTTGGGCTTTTGACCATGAAAATGTAAATTGCTGAGAGTTAAATTTATCTTACTTTCTGCAACGGATTAAACTGAATTAGAATTTACGTTTTTTAAATTTCTGAGACTATCCGTTATCTCAATAAATGCTCACACATAAACATTTTGCAATTTTACTTTATACGATTCAGTATAAGTAAGAATAAACAAAACCTTTGTAAAATCGGAGTAATAATCAAAGTAATGTCTGATACGTATTTCAAAAGAACCATGAATGCATACATTATTCCATATTTTTTAAACAAAATCTTGAATAGCGATACAGTTTTCGGTGTATTTTTTTTTCCATTATATATAAGCGGTGTCACTTCTGTAACTAAAATTAAAGTAAGAGTAAGTCAAATAAGTCAATAAGTCAAATTATGGTAATCTAGATATTGTCAATAGTTTTAATTTTTCATAATTTTGAGAAAAACTACCTATATTTTGAGAAAAAAAAATAAGAGTATACCTAAATATTTGAATTTTGATAATATTACCTTTGGGTTCAATGTTCACAATCAGTTCTGAAAATCTAGATTCTTCGTTAAATTCGCTACATGTAAATCAAATACGATTATTTTGAGAATTATAGATTACCTGACAAGAGTTGATTTGAGATGCTTATTCCATACCTTTTCAAATTTTTTATATACTATATCTGTCTGATGTTTTCTGGGTAATTTCCACAAATCAGATTCGGTAATGGTTTTTTTAACGCCAAGCCATAATGGTCCATTTAACCAGTGATAAGTTATTCTACTGAAGAATGACGCCCATATTTCTGGGCATTTTCCTTCGGTTGGTTCATGGTATTTTTTTTCTGAAAAACACGAGGTAACTAATAAGGCCGTATTAATCAAAAACAATATTGAATTGGTAATTATTTTTGATGTATTAATTGACTAAAATAAATATTAAAAAAATATAAAAATACGAGAATTACATTTATATCACTGTAAAGTACTATTCCACTGGAAATTACGGAAAATAGCCAATATATACATAATAACGAGCTACTCGTCTTATGCCGATTTCTGTCCATGTATAAAATACAAAATGATAAAAGCTAAGTACACGTGTCATTGATGATAATTATGGAATGAATTAATAAAATTAATATTACTTGCGCTAGAATGGAAACTGCATGCGCAGAATAGACAATGGTGGGCCATTTGATGAATTCATTAAAATCAGAAGTATACCAATAAACATCTAGAATTGAAATGGATACACGACTTATGACGGCAAAAATGGTAAATATCTACAATTTTTAAAATTGCGACAGCTTGAAATAATTGAAATAATACCGTTTTAAAAATGAAATTATTTGTTGTTATTTTGTTGCTTCTAGGTTTATGGTATTGCATAGCGTAAATAACATATATTGGCAAAAAAGTGATTAAAAAAGATCCGGGGATCAATTGTACAATCGATCTGAAACATGTAAGTATTTCTGGTAGTGTTTTGTTTAAGTATTTCGCAGACTAAATTAACATTACACACCCTATAAATTGATACTAATGGTTCAATGCATATTGAATGATAAATATTCATGAGAATACTTAATAGGCTCTGCGTTTGTACTGTAAATAATAATGTAACTATGATATTCGATGATAGTTTCAACTAAAAACTTTTAGTGTTTAATTAATTTGCAGGTATCTACAATTTTATCAACATGTAAATAAGTAAAGTAAACAGAAATCGCAGCCATCTGATTAAGCCAGTGATTCCTATCGTGGGCGGTAGCGCTAGATTAGTGGGCGCTGGAGCTATTAGGGGCGGTAGAAACATTTTTAACTTTTGGGCGCTGGCTAAATTTGGTATATTATTGTATCATTAATATTTTTAATTGACTTATACTTTGAATGACTATTATAATTGCATTTGTTTTCAACATTATGTGTTCTCTGAGAACTACCCACGTTGAAGACATCAAATAACATTATACAGTCGATTAGTTTATTTTAAAGTCTTTATTAAACGTATAATAAAATTTTACTCCAGCAGAGTAACGCTGAAAAAAATTTTCGCAACGACTTGATTATAATCCTCTATTATTAATTATACAATGGATAAAAAAACCAAATATTTAAATTATATCAGTGATTATCAACATGGTCCAGAAAAATTATGGTGATCCTCATAGAGCTTTAATATATTATTTAAAATATATCTATTAAAATGTATGTTATCAATATAATATATAAACTGTTATATTGTGAGTGTAATATACTTTGTGAGAATAAATTTACATGTAAAAATTCTTTCTATTTCATATCGAGGTAAGTTGGATTTTCAAGTGTAATATTCTGAGAAGGCTGGTAATTTTATGGGAAGCTGTGATAGCGTTTATAAAGTTTAAGGTATAAATACTCATTAAAAAAAATCCTTGAAATCATAATTATTTTACAAAGTTTAAAAATATAGACGTAAGTCAAAAATTTTCGATCTTAGAAATATTTTTAACGTAATTAATTTAATTTAATGTGACTTAGTCAATATTTGAAAGGAAAAAATTTGAATCAGAATTCTCCTAAATTGAAAGTTTTTCTGAATAAATTGGTGTTTTAAAACAATTTATTTGAAAATGGAAATATCTCAATTTTTAATAACTTGTAAACCTGCTTAAAAATGTATAAACATATTTTATATATTAACAGTCATATTTTTTTTGTTTATTTTGTTCATATTAGATACGGAAACCCCAATTGTCATTTTTTTTAAAATCAAACAAGTTGGAGAATTTAAAAAAATATATACGCTGATACAGATTTTAAAATCATAAACATTACCATAAATTTAAATTTAAAAAAATTACATCTTCAGGGCCAAAACCACAAATAACCCTTTTTTTTATGAAAATAGCCCTATAATTTAAAAAATTTTACAGGTGGTACAGTTGTATCCTGTTAACATACACAGAAAATTTTATTCCGAATAAGTGATGACTTCACGATCAAAAAAGCATTTTAGTATTCATATATTCAAAAAAATTTAACAATTTAAAAAAAACTGCAATGAACGTCTAAACATTTCCAAAAAAGAAATTTGGGTGAAAATCTATATAATACATTCTTTCGGAATTTTTTTCATTGCTACGCAATTTTTAAATTTCAAATTTTCATTTTCAAAACATTTTGAATAAAATTTAATTAGAAACTACAACAACGAAACTAAAAGTAAATGCAATTTTGTTAATATTATTTTTATATTTATTACAATCCTTTGCAATATTGGTAAAATTCGCCTCAAATATGTTTATAAAGTGAAGATTCGGTTAATTATTGATACATAATTGGCATTTTTAAGTATTTAAAAAATTGGTACTGAATATATACATCATCAGTGATGATGATCATCATTGAAAATGACAAAATAGGTTTTTATCATTTTATTTTTTCTGACATGTATGCTATTTATGACAATTTTTAGGATTGGACTGTTTTTACTTTATTTTTAATATTATACAAACATTCTGTCTAATAAATTAAAAAAATGAGATAAAATTGTTTTTAAAATTCTTTACGCAAATGTTAATAAACAAAAAATTAAGATGAAATAATTCACTTTAAAGTAAAAATTAATGTGATATGATGGTTCTATTTGAAAAAAATTTGGGAACCACTCTTTTAAAGGATTGATAATAGTTAATAGTAAGATTTTTAAGTTATATTTTTAACGTGAATTTATTTTTTTGTTATAATAAAAATATATCCTCAGCAGAGCTAGGTGCTGTTTGTAAAGGCGATAAAGCAGAGTGTAAGGTTTGCAAGAAAATGATATGTTGCAGTGAATCTTTGACCTCAGGCCTTCGTAGACATTGACAACGTCACAATATAAAAAGTCATGCGAATATATGTCAACCAAAAAAAATAATGAAACAAACATCAATTAATTAATTTGTAAAGCAAATTAAAATCAGGGAGGAATTGGTAGCTGAGATAGTGTGTAAGGATGGATTTTCAATGACGGCAATAACTAAAAGTGAATTTATAAGAGAGGCATTTAGAAAATTATCCTATAGTTTGCCGAAACAACCTAGTGACTTATGTTAAATACATATTTCATATTAATAGTATCAATTTTAACTGAGAAAATGGTAAACGTTTTAGTATATCCCTTGATGAATGGACTAGTTTTAGGAATCGAAAATTCGACATAGAACGCGTTTAAAAGACGAATCTATCAATATTATGTATGTTTTGAAACACTTTTTTAAAAATCTAAAATAAATAAATTTTATTCTAATTAAATGATTAAATGGTATTTATCCTTTTTAAAATTGAAATTTGTTTTTCTAAGTTTATTAGCAAGTTCTTTGTTTTCCTTGTGATTGTCATTACTGCTTTTTGATTCGGTACTAGTGTCATCGAAATGAATTAAATTGTCAGGTAAGAGTTTAATGGCTGCTTTGTTTAAAAATGTATACCATTGAAGGGCTAATTCTTTTGTATAAAATTCCAATTGATATGTATCTTCTCTTAAAGGGTTTGTTATATTTACACATTCTGTTGGGTTGTTTAATATCATAGCAGAGTGTAATGGTCCAATCAATTATATTATACACTCTACATGGGGACCATCGGTTGTAAATCGGAATTATAATGTGTTAAATGGTTTACTTAGGATTAACCCAAAATAGTTATTTAAACCAGGGGTGCCAAACAGAGCTGTCTTAAACCACTTCGTGGCCCTGGCTTAAGAAAATGACCGGAGGACCTTTAAAGTTTATAGCGAAGCGATAAAAAAAACTTAGGGCCCCTTTTTTTAAAATTAATAAGAGAAAATCTAAGATTTCATACTTTCTTTTTTGAATATTCACTTGATAGAAAGGTTTTAATGTTTAATATTATCATTTGAAACGGTTTTTATGTCAATATTATATGATGAACATAGTAGAATATATTTTAAATTCAATATTTACCAGAACTTTGATTCTTTAAACTATTTTCTTTCTAGCTATTTGAATTTTCACACTTCAAAACTTATAAACTGTTTCTTAAGATATAAATGAAGTATTTTTTAATAAATTCGGGGCCTCTTTTTAAGATATAAGTGTAAAGTACTTTTAATAATTTAGGGGCCTTTTTTAATGAGTGGCCCTGGGCTACAGCCCATATTGACCATGCCTTAAAACGGCTCTATTTAGTTAAATATTATCTCTTTCTATATTTAACTTTTCTATTATATTATTATTACGATATTTTAAATAAAATTGTATATTTAGTGACTCTTGACGTTTTGGGTTTAAAAATATACTGTTGTCGGCGAATGCTTTTATCTTACGTTAATTCAATACAAAAATTACTAAATTATACACCAATGAACAGAACCACAAGGTCATAATCGTAATAATGTGAAATATGAATCCAAAATTTAAATTTTGTAAAAAATGTCATAAAAATTACCATATAAATTTATTTATATACTTCATTCAAAGTTAATTTTAAAAAATGAGGATATAGATTTACTAATTATTTTTGAACATTTCGTTTTGCTCAGTCTCAGCGGTGATGAAGTTAAATTACAATTCCAAACTATCAATGGACCTTAAAAATTTGTCAAGCTATATAAACTGTGCGCGAGTCGCGTTAATAGGCATACAAATTTATTTGAAATAAATTAAAATTTAATCTAAATTAGCATCTTTGAGTAGGTTGAAGAAAATGCCCTTTTTGTGTCGCAGATTTTGTACTGTATCATACTCAGCAACTTTTCCACTGTCCATTACTAATATTCTAAAAAAATGTTATATTTTAAAATTGTACTATAAGATACCTATCGTAGTCAAGTATTGTGTTAATTCGATGGGCTATAGTTATAATTGTGCAATTATTAAAGTTTTCTTTGATTGCTTTTTGGATTAAGGTGTCTGTCATTGGATCTATCGATGCTGTGGCTTCGTCGAGAACTATAATCTTGCATTTACGAAGTAAAGCACGACCCAAGCACAATAATTGTCTTTGGCCGACGCTAAAGTTTGATCCATTTTCACCACAATTATAATTTAGACCTTCCTCCAATGATTCTATATATTGTTTAAGGTGACAATGTCCTAACGCTTCCCAAATATCTTGATCAGTAAAAACAAAGTTGGGATCTAAATTTTCTCGGATGGATAAAGAGAATACGAATGGATCCTATGATATAATATAAATTATATAATTGATGGATTATCAACTTGTGGAATAATACTAATCGAATATCTTAATTCGTGTAACCCAATTATACTAATATCTACATCGTCAATGATAATTGACCCAGATGTTGGGTTGTCTATTCTGAAGAGGGACATGGCAAGAGTCGTCTTCCCTGATCCAGTTCTTCCTACAATACCAATCTAATTTGATTTATTAAAATGCTTTTAATTTAATTTTTATTGATAATAAATGTATGATAAATAACCTTTTCATTTGGATTTATTGTAATAGATACATTATTCAATGCTACCGGTAAATCCTAAAATAAATTAAAATTTTATTTAATATAAAAATATACTGGTCGATAAGACATTGTGTAATTTTGAAAAACAATTTTCCCCATAGACGGCCAGTTCCTCAGATTCATTTCTTCATGGTTGTGATAATATTGACCCTAAGTTTTATAGATTTGAAAATCAATAATAATTTAAATAATATTGAATTGGTATCATTGTCTTTATTACGTAAACGCATATAAAACTGTTTGATGAATTCTTCAATTAAAATTGGAATTTAGAGCAACTCTTCAAAACTAGACAAAATTTTTTCCGACCTCCCTGCTAACTATGCACACAAACAAAACTTTCAAAAAAATTTATCGGTCAAAAGCGTCAGCTTAAAAACATTCAAAACCGATGAAACTGTGAGATGCTATAATATTGATAATCAATAAAATATTGCAAAAGTAAAAATTCCGTTGATGTAATTAAAATAATCCTTATAAAATATAATGTAATAACTATTCAAAAATGCAGAAAACCGTGAAAATTATTTTTAATTTGAGGGTCCGCAATATATACATAAGTTGTAGCCTGGTTTAGCTAAATTAACTATTAAATGTAAAAGAAGATTTTTAAAAAATTTTGGATTTCGTTTTCCAAAAAAAGACTTGGAAAAGTAACTATCAATAAGAATAAAAATTTATTACTTCGTCTTCCAACTGCATATATTCAATGATACGCTCAATAGAAACAGAATTAGATTCCAAGTCTGATTTCATTCGTACCATCCAACCCATTGCTCCTGTTATCTATAAATAAATTTTAAAAAGGTCAAATTAATTATTTATTTAATTGATTACTGTAAGACAATATGTAATAAGTAATCCACATAGAGCACTATTGAGTTGAAAATAAACAGCAAATATACATGACGTGAGTAATAATGAATTTCCAATTAAATCCAGTCGTATAGCTAACCACCTAAATCAGATGTATTAAATTTTAATAGAAAATAAACAAGGATAATAAATATAATTTTATTATTTACCTATTCATCTGATTGTTGCAGTAATAAAATATATTGTTTTTATTGATAGCTTTGAATAAATCATTAATAAATTCATGTTGCAATTTAAAAGCTCTAATAGTTAATATTCCGTTTAGAGTTTCGGAAAATTTTGTAAAAATGGGAGAACGTGTGACGGATTCAATACGCTTCAATTGTCTGGAAGTTCGAATATATAATCTCTAAGTACTGTGTATAAAAAAATAATTTAAATGTAAAATTAAATTAAATAAAATTACTTGTATTGTATAGTAAACGATACATAAGGGTATTATCACAATTAAGATGACATAGTTTGAATATACAAGAATAAAAAATGATCCAATAACTCCAAACAATGTACCAATGAACCCTTTCAATTGTCCCGGCATAACAATGTCTACTGCTGTCATATCCTTTGTAAATCTATTTATTAATCGTCCAGTGGGAGTGGAATTGAAAAATGACACGGGAGATCGTAGAACTGCATGCAACATTCTAACATGTAATCCACGAGATCCTTTAACAAATGCCATTGCAATACTGGCAGCATATATTGCGAGAAATATGGCTACATTTAAATTAAATTAGACAATTGATTAAAGTTTGCTAACCTTGACCTCCCATCATACCACTATACCATCCCATCTTTGCACCAATAGAATTTGCACGTGCATTTGTATCACTTGTCCATATTTGTAAATATATGCTGGATCCAATCAAAAACAAATTGGATATAATGTAACATAACAGCGTTGATAATAACGTAAAAATACCAATTTCTTTGAAATAATTTGTATAGACTGACATTTTCACCTATTAATGATAAAATTAACTAATCAAAAATAAAAATAAAATAATTACATCCCCTTCTTTTAAAGTTTCTTTATTGACCAAAACAGCCGGTATATGCGATGTTTCAGTGTCAGATACTTTTCTTTGGTTAAATCTAAAATTATAAATAATCGTAACATCATATACATTCAAATATCTCATATTTATACCGTAAAGGTAAAAAATAAAAAAATGGAAATTCGTTACAAAATGTAGAACGCGTTTAAAAGACGAATCTATCAATATTATGTGTGTTTTTAAACATTTTTTCAACAATCTAACATAAAATAAATTTTTTTCTAATTAAATTTGTAACTTTCAATCTAGATTCGTGTTATTTCATTAATTAAATTTCTTTTTGTTTCTAAAATAAATTAAGGTCTCTAAAATTTTTAATGCTTCAATATTATATATGAATAAAAAATTTTTATTTTTCACGGGAAATTCCCGGGACCTGAGAAATATAATTTTTAATTTCCCGGTTCTCGACTTTTATCCTTTCCCGGAAAATCACAATCACTATGTACAATGTAACACGTATCATCTATGTAGTAGTTTAACTTACTTTGGATCTCCAAAAACAGAAGAAATTTTTTTTATCAATTCTTTGGCATTTGGGCTTTTCGAGTAAATATCAAATGATTCTGGAAATTCGTCTTCTATTTTTAAATTTGAAACTTGTTTATATTTTAATATGATAAATATTATTACGTTCTTGTTTGGGAGTTTCTTCATTATTATTTTTTGTCTTTAACGACGTTAAATACTCTAAAAATTCACTTCCTTCACACTCTAAATCGCTTATGTTGCCCTTACATGCCACTTTACCATTATCGCCCATTACTATTATAGAATCTACGTCTGATAAATACGACATTCCATTTGTTACAAATATTCTCGTCTACAATTTAATATACATAAAGGTTATTTTAATATTAATTGATAAAAATACCTTATTTTTCAATATTCCATTTATGGATAAAATGTTGTCAAATATATGTTTTCCTACATGAGCGTCGACTGCACTAAGAATATCATCAAAAATGTAAATATCGTCATTGCTATATATTGATCTAGCTAAGGCAATGCGCTGTTTTTGTCCTCCGCTGATATTGACTCCCTTTGTAAATATGGTTTAATTTTAATTTTTAAATGTGTTACTTTCTCACCAATTTCAGTTTGATCACCATCAACCAATGCGTTAAAATCTGGTTCAAGACTACATGCTGAAATAATTTTCTTGTATCGTCTGGAATTATATTCACTGCCAAACAAAATGTTATCTCTAATACTCATATTTTGTAACCATGCTGTTTGAGCACAATATGATATTCTACCCTAGAATATAATTAATTGAATTAAAATTTTGGTGATAAAAAGAATATTTACATTAAGATTTGCCAAAGTGGGTGACGCAACACTTTTTCAAATATTTTTACAAATACTGTGTTTTGTAAATTATTAAAAAATTGACATAATAGTCTGTTCAATTTAACGAAAATTAAAAATTTCGTTTACTTTCAATGTTTTATGTTGGTTTTATTATTTTCACTGTAATTGGTACTATTAAAAAATATGAATTGAAACGTTTGGCACCGGCAAAGCTAGCTACTGTTTGTATAATAATATTAACAATATCTACTATTGGTATAATAATCATTAAAATAAAATACATCAATGTCTATGCTTCCGTTATTACATAAAGTTTCACCCAGTATCGATTGAATTAAAGTTGATTTACCTGAAGCTACTTTTCCTACAATAGCAGTCACATTTCCTTTTTTAAATGAAATGTTTAAACTATATTAATTTTTTTTATATGTAGTTATATTATAATTTATAAATAATATTTGTAAATATATTACTCTTTCAAAACTGAATTATTTTTATTCCAACCGAAGGATCCATTGTTAATTTTGACAGCATATTCTAATTGAATTATATATGATAATTTTTAGTTTAGTAATTAAATTTAATAAGAACATGTTAAGTTTCATGTAATTACCTTCCGAATTAAAGTCTTTAATATAAGTAGCATCTCTTTCTTTTATCGCAAAGAATGAATTTAGTCTTTTAAAAGATGTGACTGTCTAATTTAATATTATCAACACGATAATTATATTCTTTATTACCCTTAAACCAAAAGCTATAATCATTGGTAACATGGTTATTGGAAATTTTAATATATTTATCAATGTCAACGTGACAAACACCACTTCGGGATTAATAGTGCCATTTAAAAACACATATCCAATATAGATAGACAGTACTATCTAAAAATTAAAATAATTATAAATTTCTATAATAATTTACCCCATTAGGCGCAAAATTCCAAACAAATGTAATGGCTGCATTCAAATAATTCATCCATGTAAGATGATATAATTCTCTTTTTCGTATTGCGGTAATTTTTTCTCCCATTGCCATTTCCCATGAATATAATTTTAATATCTAAAAGTATTTATTCATGTTTTATACAACCTATATTAGTTACTCTAATTCCATCCATGACTTGAGAAATAAATTTTATGCGTTCATCTCGTATACCCATAATTTCTGTCTAAATAATGACTAATAAGACGATTATTATTACAATTAAACCTGGTGATATCTTAATTTTTTCATAATAACCATATTAATGGGTAATGCTATGAAAACAACGGTTATACCAAAAAACGTAGAAACACCGACAGTTCTCCACAACATGTATGAAGCAATAATTAATTGAAACGGAGCAGAAAAGAAGACCCACGAATAGGTGATTGTGTCTTGAAAATCTTTGGCATCAATTGACATTAAATTTGATATCTTTCCAACATCTTTGTCTACAGTATTTGATATTTTTAGAGACTAAATTAATACTATACGTAATGTCATTTAATCGGAATTTACCTTGTCATATATCGCAGAACACATACAGGAATAAATATTAACGCTTAATTTGGTTGAAACAGAAAACATGTAATGTAATGCTAAAGAACCAATGAATGTAACCGGGAAAAATAGAAAAGCTATTCCATATCTTTTCCAAAGGTGAACATCGTCATCTTCGTTGAAATGGATAAAATAACTAAAATATTGATGTATAGGTTATTTGGCATTCAATTTTAAATGTTTGATTGATACAATAGTAAATTACCTTTGCAAAATTGGACTTAGTACCAGCGTAATATCTGACACGAATTTCAATGAAAGCATAAATAAATACATTTTTCCATAATTTTTAAATAAAATTGTGAATAGTGATACAGTTTTAGGTTTTACTTTTGGTTTATTTCGTATAAGAGGTGTTGCTTCTGTAGCTAAAATTTGATAATATTTTTAATCTATATAACACTAGATAAATGTAAAACATTAAATTGAAAATTGTTTCCACGTCTGATATAAATCATTCATTTTCTATGTGGTCCTTGTGGGTCCTGGTTCTGTTCCCAACATACCGTGTCTCCGGGCCTCATTTTTCCAAATTGAGAATTAATAAAAAAAATATTCTTAATTATGATAACTATTTTATGTGTTAAATTTAAAATGTCAAGTCAAAAGCCTTGTAGAGATGGCTAAGGCTATATGAAGTTACACATCTTTTGGCAAAATTTTACGCGCCTATTTTTCATTTTCGCGTGGTCTCCATATTGATAGGTTCGGCTATGCTTGGGTCCACAGTAAATTTTACATTTATAATATTATTTTTCACATTACACCCTGGCGTTATGTAGCATTAAAAAAGCAAAATAAGGGTTAATTTATACGTAATTAGCACTGAAGGTTTCAGTGTTTATTAATCGTTATATCTAAGCCGGCCAAGTTAAGAAATAGTACTATTAAATCTTATTTTATAAACATTTAATTCGATCTAACGCTACCTAAATAATTTAAATAACCCTAAATAAAAATTACGTGAAAGTTATACGCAGAGCCAACCTACCATACTAGGACGAGAAAATCAAAAATAGGCCCAAATTAACTTTTTTGAAAATGATACGTAATGCTATATATTCCTGGCCACATTTCCAGGCTGTGCACGGGTTTGAATTTAAAGTTTACATTAGATACGAAAAATATTTATGAGAATCAAAAGTATTTTTTTGATACTCATTTTTCCGAAAAGAAGCCCCTAGGAGGGTATCGATGTATGGTTTGAAAAAGACTGATAATGTCTGACATATCATGTTATTGTTCACTATTTTTGTAAGCATACCGTATGTATGAGAATTTTGATCTATATTTGTGGGTGGTTCTATATCTACAGCCAATTCTGCACTTTCCGATTCTTTAGCACTAAATAGTACATTTATTAGTTTTAGGTGTATTCATTGACATCTTTGCAAGCGCAACAGATAAATACGAACAAATTTCAGTCATTTTTAACAGTGTATGGTTTCTAGGGTTGGAAATCGATAAAAATTTATATCTCAGAAACTTATATCTTACTGGTCAAAAACAACAATTATCGTTTTTTTGAAAATCAAACGCGTCCTAGAATTTAAAAAAAATATACACTCTGATACAAATTTTAAAATCATAAACATTATCATAAATTTAAATTTCAAAAAGTTATATCTTCAGAACCAAAACCAGATATAATAGATAATAGTCCTAGAATTTTATAAAAATTTACAATTCATACATTTATCTCCAGTATGCACAGTTAACTGTAATGTTAACTTAACACACACAAAAATTTTTGATTTATATTTAAAAAATTACATTAAATTGGCATTAAAATACTATTTCAAAAAGGTAATTGTAAATATGTCTAAATCAGTGATTCCCAACGTGAAACTTATGCATATTTGGTTGGGCTTGAAAAATTTTAGAAAACAAAATAATTGATTACTTATTAATGATGTATATTGTTACAAAATATTTGATAACTCAATTTTTATTAAAATCCTAACTTATATAATATGCTACGCAATTTTTGTTTGTGGTGTGTGTGTGTCCAGCTTTATTTAAATAACTACCCGTCTTAAAATTCTATAAAGTCCACATTTCCATTACAGTTTTTACCGGGGTGTTCGCAAAATAAATTTCAACATCCGAAACTCACATCTTACGGGTCAAAAACTCCAATTGTCCTTTTTTTTGAAAATCAAACGTTGGAGAATTTAAAAAAATATATACGCTGATACGGATTTTAAAATCATGAAAATTATCATAAATTTCAAAATTTTTTGAAAAAAAATATATCTTCTGGGCCAAAACCCCAAATTACTAAATTTGATTAATGTTAACAAACAAAAAATTAAGATGGAATAATTCACTTTAAAGTAAAAAGTAATGTGATATATGACTTCAATGACATATTTATGAAATTTTTGAAAATCCAATTATTCGAAATATATTCAAATTTTTTTCTCCGATTATTGTAAGCGATTAACCGGTTTTTCGATTAATCGATTAATCGGATATCATTCCATAATTGTTACTCTTGTAGAAATAGATCCAATTTATAATTTTATTTAAGGCTGTTCAATTAATATTTTAATGAATTTTAGATTCCAAATAGACTAAATGTTTAGATATTTTACATATTTTTCAATAAATTCGAGATGAGTTCGGTCTTGAAACGATCTGATTATAAGGGTAAATATTATTTGTTAAAAATAATTTAATTTAATTCAATTTATTAAAAAAATATTTTGAACTTGATTCTTGATTTTCTTAGGTCACCCAATTCAATAAAATAAAATGTTGCTATATTTATTGACTAATACTACTAATATTAAACTAGAGACGCGGTGTTTTTTGTACAAAAAATATTATATTACTTAATCTTGATGATAATCTTTCAGTATATGTAAAGGCAGTAATTTATTAGCATTATAAAATATAAAAGATAAATTACTTCAAGAAAATCAATTTGAGATGTTTGTACCAAGGTTTTTTGAAATTTTGGTATAATTGGTATGATTGATGATTTGGAGGTAACTCCCATAAATCATTTTCTGTTATGGTTCTTTTGACACCAAGCCATAATGGACCATTTAACCAGTGATAAGTTATTTTACTAAAAAAAGAGGCCCAGATTTCTGGGCATTTTCCTTCTATCGGTTCAAAATATTTCGGTTCAGAAATACACGAAGCCACTAGCAATCCAAAATGCATTAAAAATAATATTGAATTTGTAACTATTCTTGCAATGTTCATTGACTAAAATTTTGATAAAATAAGAGGATACACAACGATTACTATGATATCGGTGTAAAGTATGATTACACTGGAAATTACAGAAAACAACCAATACATGCATAATAAAGAGCTACTTGTTTTATGCCTGTTTCTGTCCATGTTTATTACAAACAGAGATAAAATCTAAATTTATATTATAATGATAATAATGTTATAATATTATGTAATAATAAATATAATTATAATTTGTTGATTTCATGTTGAGATATCCTCAATTAGGATATCCGTTATTACTGGTACCGACCTACCGTACTTGAGACCCCTCTTGAGAGAATATGGCTCAAAGAAATGATTGTAAATTGGTGGCCTCATTTTCAAAATTGAACATTAAAAATTATATTCTTAAATGTCATAACTATTTTTGGAGAGGTGGCTAAGAGCTATAAGAAACTACGCTTAGTTTGAGAAATTTTTTTAAGGGCCTAATGTTTATTATATGTGGACCTCGAGATTGGTAGTACGTCTCTGGTTATTTAGAGCAATGAAATTTAAAATCAAAGTGTAAATCAAATTTAAAATTTAAAATTAAGCAGAATGTATATTTAGAAACAGATAAAACTAGGGGTGGTATTTGAGAATATTAAGGCCATATTTTAAACGAATTATTAACCGGTTATCATTTTAATTTGAAAAAAATCAATATGAAATAATTTGCTCTTTATTTTTAAAGATTTTTTAAATAACAAAACATCTTAACTCGGGTAAGATTAGATCTAAGTAAATTTCTATAATTATAATTCAATCGTTAAGAATGATCTTTCACCTTTAAATTAACGTCAATTCAAGAAATCTTATATATTCTAATTTATATAATATGCTACGCTATTTTTGTTTGTGTGTGTCTGTGTGTTACGCTTTATTGAAATAACTACCAGTCTTAAAATTTTTTAAAGACCACATTTCAATTACAGTTTTTTCCGAGACGTATAATAAGATAAATTTCAACCTCCCAATTTCACATCTTACGCGTCAAAAACCCCAGTTGTCTCTCTTTTTGAAAATCAAACGAGTTGGAGAATTTAAAAAAATATATACGCTGATGCAGATTTTAAAATTATAAACATTATCATAAATTTAAATTTAAAAAAATTATATCTTCAGGGCCAAAACCCCAAATTACCCTTCTTTTTTTAATGAAAACAGCCCTATAATTTCAAAAAATTTACAGGTGGTACAGTTTTATACTCTTAACATACAAAAAAAATGTTATTCCGAATAAGTGACGACTTCACGGTCAAAAAAGGATTTTTGTATGCACATATTTTTTTTCCGAAATATTTAATTAAAATTTTACAAAAAATGTGAAATAATTAACGGTCCGATAAATTAAAAAAAAAATTATTCTGATAAAGCTTATTCCAGTTTATACAAAACAAAAGTTCAACCCCCAGAAATCTACGCATTCCCGGTGAAAAATAATTTTTAATATATTATCAACCAACATTTTTCAAATAAATCAATTAAAATAAAAATTGAAAATATAAATATTGATCCTACAATTTCAAAAAAAATGTAAAGTCTACACATTTTCAATAAAGAAATATGGGTGAAAATCTATATAATTCTTTGGAATTTTTTTCATTGCTACGCAATTTTCAAATTTCAAATTCTTATTTTCAAAATATTTTCAATACAAACTTAAATAGAATCTAAACAACGAAACTAAAACAACTTTGTTAATATGATTTTTATATTTATTAAAATCATTTGCAATATTGGTAAAATTCCACTGAAATGTCCGATGGACATTTTTACAATTTACATTACAAACAACAATTAAAAATCGAACAATCCCACAATTTAAAAGAACATCAAATTAGAAGAATTTTTTTTTTAGTGTTTTATGATTAATTTTAATCAATGAAATTTGGGCCTCCACAGTTAAAATACACTTACCTTTTTTCGGTCATTATTTATTTTTATAAAATTAAAAATTTGTGTGTTACTGTTATTAACCTTTAGATAAGTTAAATGTCAGGTAAATAATCTTAATTCAGAAAAAAAATTTCTGGGAATCAAGTAATTTTGTTATTTTTTCGACATTCGTGACTAAAATTATTCAATTTCTTACTGACATTGAATAAAATTGAGTTTCAGTTAATAGGTGGAATTAAACAATGAGGTTTTTAAATATTGTTAATTATTGATTTATTATGTCAGAAACTGTTATTTTTTTTTAAAATTGTTTGTTGAAACTTCAATTTTCTGTGTTCATTTTTAATTGCATACATCATATAATTAGAATTTTGAAACTACACCTTTTTTGAACAAATTAAAATTCAATTTAAAATTCAATGGTCAAATTTTTTTAATTTGAATCGAAAAAGCTTATATAAATTTAAAATTAATCGCTTTATCGTTTGAGAGAATCTTTTTTTTGATTATATATATTTCGATTTTTTAAACTACTTTATTATTAATTTGAATGAAGCAATAATAATTCTATAAATAATTTTACCTGAGCAATAATCGAAGTAGCATGTGCTAAATAAACTATAGTGGGCCATTCGACAAATTGTTTAAAATCATAATTATATAAATAAATATCGTGCATTGAAATGGACACATGGCTGATAATCGCAAAAACCGTAAATATCTAATTTTATACATATTAAATATATTGTATATTAAAGAATTACCCATTTGAAAATAAAACTGTGCGTTGTGATTCTATTACTTTTGGTCTTATGGTGTTTTACAGCGTATATAACATATATTGGTAGAAATATGGTTAAAAAACACCCTGGAATTAACTGTATAAGTGATCTCGTGCATATTGGTATTTCAGGTAACGTTTTGTTAAAATTCTCGGCAGTCTAAACTCATATTACACAGCCTATTAACACATACTAATAATTCACCGCATAGTGAATGATAAATATTCATGCCAATAATTTATAGATATCGAGTTTGTAGTGTAAACAACAACGTAACTATGATATTAGATGATTTAATGTTAACTAAAATGTTGCTTGTTTTAGTTAATTTACACTTTATAACTTCATTTAATTTATTTTTTAGTATACATAGTTTATTTTTATATTAGATATTAGTGTTATGTATTTAAACAGAAAATTTGAAAAATTTAATTTGAATTAAAGTTGAGCTACCAGTAGCTCATTATATTCTATTTTTTGACCTTTCATTTATAGATTTCCCATAATTAGTGTTTTAATTTGCAATGACAACTGAGAAAACGCGGATAATTATAAATTTTATGGATAATATGCAATATATCTTTAGTATATCAAAGTATATGATAATTAATGTAGAGTAATTTAAATTAATTTCCTAAAAATTAAATATTGGCAATTTTTCAATGTGATTATTTTATATTAAATAAACAATACATGTATTGTAAATGTATATGTAAACTATATTGTTACTATAGTATTTTACCAATTAATTCAATTTTTGTAAATTTAATGACAGATTGAAGTATTTTTACTTAGAAATGTATAATACTACTACAACATCAATGTTGATTTATTGATAGTACATTATTGTGTATGTTTTGCATTATAATGTAAAATGTCAGACAAATTAATGTATCACGATATAAAATATATACTGTTAAAATTTTGTATATATAAGTATGTCTTTTGTATTATGTAGTAAAAATTATAATTATATAATTTAATTATGATAATAATACATATATATATATTAAATATACACTTTTATAATAGTGTTTTATTTTACTTATTTATGTTATAAAAATTTTATAGTAAATGAAAATAATACATTTTTAAACATAAAATTTTATTTACTTAGCGTAACAAATTATTTTAATTTAAATTAAAACTCCACCAAACGTATTTATTAATGAATTGGCAATTCTCTTTATTTCAACATTATTCAATAGTGGATCAACCGTTTTCGGAAAATAGATTGCTTTTATATATTCTAAATTTTATATAAGTAATAAGTAATACATGTAATTTCAATATACATAAAAAAGGTATATTTATATTAATTAGTATCAAAATTCCAATTTAAATAAATTATACGCGTTTGAACCTCTAATATTTATTTAGCCCCCCTCTGGCTGAAAATTCTAGATCCGCCACTGCTTTGTAAAATAGTAACTAGCTCTGCAGATGGAGATTTTTTTAATCTTATTCTAAATTACGTCATTTTATTAAAAGTGTTTTAATATTTTTATACAATTTTTGTAAAATGTAGTCTTTACTTATATAATATACTTTATTTGTCTATGTGTGTTATCGTTTATTTCAATAACTACCAGTCTTAGAATTTTATAAAGTTTACATTTCAATTACAGTTTTTTGCGGGTGTTAGTAAGATAATTTCAACCTCCCAAATTTACATTCTACGGATCAAAAAGCCCAATTGTCCTTTTTTTTCAAAATTAAACGAGTTCGAGAATTTAAAAAAATATACACATGTAGGCGCCACTTATTCAGAATGAAATTTTTTGTGTATGTTAACAGGATACAACTGTACCACCTGTAAAAATTTTTAAATTATAGGGCTGATTTCATTAAAAAAAAAGGTCATTTGTGGTTTTGGCCATTAAGATATATTTTTTTTAAATTTAAATTTATGATAATATTTAGTATTTTAAAATCTATATTAGAGTGTATATTTTTTAAATTCTATAACTCGTTTAATTTTTAAAAAAAGGATATTTGGGAATTTGTGTTTGACAATTGTAGGAATTATTTTTTGACATTAAAATTTTATGACTTTTAGTTATTGAAATAAATGATAACACTTTTACAGACAGACACACAAAATAGTTTTATATATGTTAGGATGTGAACAATCCACTTTTACTAACTATATTATTTAAGTACTATTTTATAAAAATGAGTACTATCAAGTAAAATAATTATTTTTAATACAGGTAGTTTTCCATGCATAATATTGTTATAATAAGAAAATGAGTACAATTTACCAACTATAAAAAATAGAGATTATCAAAAAAAGTATAATGTTGGCAAAATATTCACACCAGAACTATACTCATAATGCCAAGATAAATATTAAATTTACACACTTAATAATTAACATCAATAATTAACAAAAAGAAATAAAATTAAATGACTTAAATGATTTGAAAAAGTATGTTACAACCTGAAATTTAAAAAATGTTCATTGAACATATTTCATATTATTTAATACTATGATTTTATATTAAGATAATTATGTAAAATTACCTGCTACAAATATGAATAAGGTGAATATTATCGCAATTGTAAAATGTTGATCTGGACCTTCTTAATTTTAATCATTTTAAAATTTTTATAATGAATTTCATATACATGTAGTTGATAAAGGCCTGATAAAATGATATATTTACATTTATGTTAATATACATGGTCATTAGGGTGTCAAGTGCTTTTTTCCTATTAACAGTTTTTCTTACGGTTAGGGTAGTTATGGTGTAATGTTTTTAAAGATTTTATGAATTAAACATTTATTCAAGCACAAAATAATAGTTATCACTTTAGATTTAACAATATAACATTATATTGTATTTACTTGCTATAATGATTTTTTATTCATACATATATGTCTCAGGCATAAAACGGGTTTATATAATAATTTACACGCTAAAATAAAAATTCATAAATATATCGTGCGTTTTGGTATTGGAAGTCACGGGTCTAGGGTACAGGGTACGTTTTTAGACTTAATTAGAAATATACATTATCATCGAATATTTCTTACTTCAAATATTCATTTATATATTTACCATCTATATATGATTAAATCATAAAATTTATTATAATTTTTAATTATTAAAGTAAATATATAATAATAGAATTTTCCACCAACTTCTTTTATATTAAATATTGAATACATGTAGAAAATGATTATAAGTGGTGTTACTTTTTGTACTTGTTTGAAATGTTTCGGTAAAAACATATATAAAAATAGTTATACTCAAAAAATATTTAAGTGTTTAAATTTTAATGGAGACGATTTAAATTTTAAAAATACCATACAAAAAATTCTAGAAAAAATTGCTATGTTTAATTGTAAGTTATCCTTCTTAAAATTAAATTTTTGTTGATTTAATTTAAGATTCAGATATTTAAGTAAAAGGTATGGAAACCCTGCTAAAAATGAAAAAATTCTAAATTATTATAAAATTTATCTTAATATAGCACAACTTTATGAAATTATTTTTATTGGCTATAATCATTTATTTTTATTATTATAATCATAAATTGAAAATATTATTTTTATCGGTATTGTCCAGGTGTATTAATTAATATTAAACAGTCCATCTATCAAAACATTGCCAATTATTTAAAATCATGTATTTAATTAATATGTTATTTTTCACAAAATTATTAATCATTATTATAAATTAATTAATGTCATTTATTTAAACCACCAAAAGTTACCCTCATCAAAAAAGTGACCACTTTTCGTCAATTTTAAGTGGTCAATTTAAAGTTGAACACCCCATACATAGCTATGCAAATAAGTACAATGTACTACATATATGTAATTAAACATTAAGTAAAATTTTTGAAATATGACAGAAAATTACTACATCATTACATGTATTACTAAAATTATAAATTTTATATTGTTTAAATTTACAATCTAAAAAAATAACATAATATTGATTAGATACAACTATTATGCAAATAAATGTCAATGTATTACAATATATATGTTGTGAAGTAAGCATAAATAGCTGAATTTAATGACTATAAATAATATACACCGTACTTCATGCATCATGCGTACTTTTGCATAGGATTTATTACATATTCATATAACAACGAAAATTACAATCTGATAAATAATATTTAATAAATATACAAAATTAGCTCCAATTTTCAATCATAAATTATCATTATCATGAATTATAAATATTAATACACATCGAAAGCAAAAAAATAACGATAAATACCTCCTTTAAGCAAAAATATTTATAATACATCTATATAAAAAAGGGTAACTTTTAATTTTAAGTATACCAACTTTCATTTTTAAATTTAAAATTTTTAAAATAATGAATTTGAATTATAAAATTAAAATTTAAGACGATATACATGTATTGTGTATTAAAATTGATGTAAATTGTATTATAAATTATTTGATACAAATTATTATAAATTGCAATTACTGTCTAAAAATAATTAACTTATTTACTTACATTTGTTTTAATGTTGTTAATTATTTATTAATATATTATAATCAAAATTATAATTACATGCTTAAAGATTTCAAAATAAATTACACCAATAAAAAACTTGATAATTTCTACATACATTTACTATAGTAGCGACGGATTAAACGGATTATGTACCGGTTTTGATATGTGGACCACTTTTTTCAAAATAAAAAAATTTTCATAATTTTCACTGTTTTACTATAATTACTAATTTTATCATTGCAGAAAGCAAAAACCAAAAAAAAAATCAAAAAAAGTGGAAAATATATTCTAAAAAATCTAAATAAAATTTAAAAGAATTAAATTTTGAAAAAAATTCTCAATTCGCTCATCTTTGTCAATTTGGAGTATCAAATTGAGTACTTTTGATTAAGATGTAAATAAAAAATTTGAATTTAATTGAATCATTATCATGAAAATACATTTTAAGCAATTTAATTTGATAATATATATGTGGTTACACCCAAAAATAACATCACCATGTTGCTAAAAGCGGACCACCTTTTCTGAAATGTGGTTCAATTAATCTGTCTCTGATTAATATGCAGTATTAGTAGTGTATAAATAATGCATGATTTACAAACTATAATATGTAAAATTATGTAATAATTTAATTTAATTGTTAAGTTAAAGGTATTTCAAACCTGCTATACCAGGAGATAATAATATACATATAAAAAACAAATAAAAAAATTCACCATGTACATGTATTTTTACTTATAGTGAAATTTATATAAAACTTAAACTTCAAACTTACGAACTATTAGTACAATATTTACAAATTATGTATATTAAACTATTATAATAAATTAATTATTTCATAATTATATAATATCATACGTATTTTTTATTTTAAATATAATATATCTATTACTATAATATTACTACCTAACACATAAAATATTCAAAAAATCGTCGGTTATGCAGTATTAACATAATTAAAATAAAATTTGTTAATACAATTTATTATTATGCTTACATACTAAACAAACGTTTTATAATATTTATTATCAATGATAATTCATCATATTTAAACATGCATATTAGCAAAGTTAATTATTGAATAACTTTAATATTTATTTACACACTACAATAAATTGCATAAATTATGATTTTAATTTATTACATATAAAATGATTAAAAGTAATGAAATTGTTTACTAAATTTATTTCACTATTAACATAAAATGATTTACATACTGCATTTATTTATTATTATAATATTATTTATTATATTTATTAGAATTATAACTATAAAAAACTTTTAATATGAATGATAATTACCATCTATTTATATATCATTAACAATAATATAAAACTATTTGTATTAGTAATGTAGAGTGTAATATTTTTATCTCACTATTTGGTTAAAATGGAATTTATTGTTTGGTGTTGATAAAAATATTATTTAACCAAAACTTTTGAATCTGAAGTTTTAATCTCAAACATCAAATAGATTGTGGTACATAAATATTACATTAATAATAATTAACATGGATAATTAAATGTATTTACCAACTGTATAATTTTATTATATTTACTATACATGTATAAAACATTGTAAATTTGCGAATTTTATTTTATTTACTGACTACATTTATAAGTTATTACATAATTTACTATATATAAGTACTATAGATATTTATTAATATTCAGACCTTTTAAAGAAGTTTCAGATATGTGAGAACTCAACCCAGCCAACAAAACTATCTGATATAAATCAATACTTAACATGTTTATATTCTCTAGCTGTTATTATTTGATTTGTAGACATTTTAAATAACTTTTCTTTTTTCACTTCGAAAATGGACGCTTATAATTATTATTAATTTCGAAACATTGAACCTTGCAGGAATGTTATGAAATAATGTTTTTTATTATTTTATTATGGTTTAAAAAAAGTTTAAATATATGTTAAATTATTAATAACAAAATAAATAAACCAACTGTAAAAATCAATTCAAAAATAAATTCATATTAATAAATTTAATCATAATAGTAATACTAATTTTTCTTTTTACATGCTTTAATATCATATAATAAAAAACATTTTATTATAATATTACATTTTAAAGAAATCATTATATTTATTTTAAAATAATAATTTCAATGTATTACATACTAATGTGATTGTTCAAATGATGTTATTATAATTTTTAAGTTTATTATATCTAGGATTTTCAGCCAGGGGGGATGAAATAAATTTATATGGTACCAAACTCATATAATATATTTAAACGTGAATTTTTTTATTATGTTTATTCATATATTTTTATGTCTAGTTCTCTTTCGATTATCAATAACGTTAAGTTGGATAATGTAACTTAAACTGCTATGACACTACGATAACAAATTAATATACATAAAACGTAAACAATGATAACAAGCATAATTCAATAAAAGCAATTAAATTTAATTTGATGTGTCCTAGAAAATTTTTTTAATTTTAGACAAATTATAATATTTTAGGGGCACATTTGTCATTTGACATTTGACTTGCTACTGCCTGGCGTCCATAAGATTCAACTAAAATATATAAAAAAAATTTATCAACTTTGTTTATTTTTAGGGGAGAATTTTTAATAGTTATTATAGAGTTTCCAGATGTTGGTACCTTATCTCAAAGTCTAAACGACCACTACATTATTATTTCACAAATCCCACTTTTATCTTACCATTACTAAAATTTAATAAAAAATTCCATTTCAAACTATTAGGAAAATATCCTCTTGTTCCCATATTTTTTGGAAAAATCGATTTTGCCAAAGCTTATGAGCAACAACTTCTTAATCCAAACCCCAAAATAAAAAATCAGATTTTACTAACCCTTAATGAAAAAATCCCCTTTTTCCAATATTTTTTTGAAAACACGATTTTACCGATTTTTATGTGATAAAAATTTCATTTTTTCATAAATTTTTTATATTCATGTTTTTATTGAGTAAAAAAAATAAATAATATTTTAAAATGGGGGTCTGTAGTACGGTAACCACTGGTCTAGACTCTATATCAAAACTCAGATTTTTGTTAGAAATTGTGTTACATATATAAAACATAAATCCGTTCAAGTCGAAATAATATTTTTATTGATAACATATTCTTCTTAACTTTTAGTCTCAAACGACGCAAATTTTAGTTATTTATATTTTATGAAATATTTCGAAAAAATAGTTTAATAAAATAACTAGCACTCTTAGAATTTTTTAAAGACCACATTTCAATTAAAGTTTTTTCCGAGACGTATAATAAGATATTTTTAACCTCCCAATTTCACATCTTATTGAATAAAAACCCCTGTTGTCACTTTTTTTGAAAATTAAACGAGGTGGAGAATTTAAAAAAATATATACGCTGATGCAAGTTTTAAAATCATAAACATTATCATATATTTAAATTTAAAAAAATTATTTCTTCATGGCCAAAACCACATATTCCCTTCCTCCTTTTTTAATTACCCTTCTTTTTTTATGAAAACAGCCCTAGAATTTCAAAAAATTTACAGGTAGGTACAGTTGTATCATGTTAATAACAAAAAATTTAAATCTGATAAGTTGACGACTTCACGGTCAAAAAAGCATTTTAGTATTCATATATTTTTTTTCCGAACCATTTTATTAAAACATAAAATGTGAAATATTTAATAGTCCGAAAATTAAAAAAAAGATTATTCTGATAAAGCTTATTCCAGTTGATACAAAAACAAAATTTCAACTCCAGAAATCTACGTATTCCTGGTGAAAAATAATTTTTAATATATTATCAACCAATATTTTTCAAATATTTCGATTAAAATCAAAAACGTAAATATTGATCCTACAATTTCAAAAAAAATGTGGATTGTACGTCTACACATTTCCAGTAAAGACATATGGGTGAAAATCATTCATTGATTTTTCATTGCTACGCAATTTTTAAATTTCAAATTTTCATTTTCAAAAAATTTTGTAAACTTTAATTAATTTATGACACTACAGCAACGTAATATAAAATATAAAACTAAATTTATACTAATTGAAACGTTTTTTTATTGATAATTGTTACAAATTTAACATAAAATGGTAAAAAGAAAAACTACATTCAGTAGCTAACAGTCCAAAATAATGAAGATGAGACTGTAGTATAATTAGTAAGATTTAAATAAGAGCTTTTAATAGAACAAGCAAATTCAACTTAGGTTGATAATATAGATAAATAACAATCAATCTCATCTTCAATCTTCATAGTGATATTATATATCACTACAGAGACGTCTCAATGAGTCTCAAAAAGAACATGATATCCGAAATAGGTAAGATAACAATTGTTTTTTTAATTTATCATCATACTGTATTCATTCTGATTTACATTTAGGAAAATTTTCAGTAGACAATACAATTTTTTTATAAAACAAGAAAAAAGGCCAAAAGTATGGACACATTTTTAACATCAATCATTTTTATATTACAATCCTCTGCAATAATAGTAAATTTTGACTGAAATATTTATAAAGTAAAAATTCTATTAATTATTGATACACAATTGGTATTTTTAAGTATTTATTAAATTGGTACTGAATATATGTCATCACATTGAAAATGATAAAATAGGTTTTTATAATATTATTTTTTCTGGAATTTATGCTATTTATGTCAAATTTTAGGATTGGACTATTTTTACTTTATTTTTAATATTATACACACATTCTGTATAATAAATTAAAAAAATGGGATAATAATTGTTTTTAAAATTCTTTACGCAAATGTTAACAAAAAAAATTAAGATGGAATAATTCACTTTAAAGTAAAAAGTAATNACTTTATTTTTAATATTATACACACATTCTGTCTAACAAATTAAAAAAATGGAATAAAAATTGTTTTTAAAATTCTTTACGCAAATGTTAACAAAAAAAATTAAGATGGAATAATTCACTTTAAAGTAAAAAGTAATATGATATGACGGTTCCACCTGAAACAAACTTGGGAACCACTCCTTTAAAGCGATAATAGTGAATAGTGGATTTTTAAGTTAGATTTTCAACGTGAATTTATTTTTTTGGTATAATAAAAGAGTGCCCTCGGCAGAGCTAGGTGCTGTTTGTACGTAGTACAAAACAGCCAAGCTAGTATAATTATATAAGCATGCATAATATACAGTGCTGGTCAAAAGTCTTGGACCTTTAACAGAATTATAGATTTTGCTGAATAGCACAAAAACTAGTAAATCGTTTTTAGAAATTTAAAAACCATTATGTAAAC
>LWCA01000744.1:0-20135 GCA_001642005.1 Intoshia linei | reverse complement strand
GAACTTTAATAAAGTGCATTTTTTCATAGGAAACAGTGCAATTGCAATTTATACGACTAAATAAATTGTCATTTCTCTTGAATTTATTAGGATACATTCATTATGTTGTTCATTTTGAAATTTTGTAGTTTTTGGGATGCTAAATAATTGTTACATTATTTCGTGATGATCAAAATTTTTCCTGTAAAAGTAAAGCTTTTAGAATGATTTATAAGTGTTTATTTTCAATTTCAAAAAAATGATGTTTATAACTTATAGAAAAATAAAATGACTTTATTAATTTCATAATTCATCACTTTATAAAATGTTAATTAGCTAATTAATTTACATTATATTATGATCATGCGTGGAATTGCATGCTAATTAACAACTAAAAAATTAACTTATACTTGTTATATTAATAACTTATTATTATAATAATAATAAAATTAAGTTCAAATTTCTAAAATAATAAATATCATATGCGTTTTAAAAAATAGGCTAAGAATATTTCGATTAAACGTATTAATTGTTGCTGTAATGTTCTGAGGTTTGAAGGTATCTGAATTTATCAGCGAAACTTATTCAATAATTTCAAGACAATTTATGTACATGTTTAATCCAAAATTATAAAGACAACTCGCTCACTCTATGATAACTATACAACTACGCTATAACAACTAAACAACTAACTGGTACACTACAGTTGCATATTCGTGATCAACAACAAAAACACACTTTTATGCAAATACATGTTTTGTTCTTTAAAAAAATGCACACCATATTGTACAGTTTATATTTTATTCTTAAAATTATACACACATTCTGTCTAATAATTTAAAAAAAGGGGATAACAATTGTTTTTAAAATTCTTTGAAATAATTCACTTTAAATTAAAATGTAATGTGATATGACGGGTCCACGTGAAACAAATTTGAGAATCAATCCTTTAAAGAATTGATAATAGTGAATAAAGATGTAGGTATTTATTCCTTTCCTATGTGTTTATTTTTTCTTTTATTTCTCTCTCCTTGTGAGGTAGAATGAAAATATGCCATTGGCAAAGCTAGATGCTGTTTGTACGTAGTAAATAACAGTTAACGATATTGTTTAACTATAAAATTTTACATGATCCCCAAATAGTTGTGTGCCTCTCTGAGAAAATTGCACTAGTGTCCATTTTTTTTATTAGAAAACATCATTTTGCACGTGGATGCCTTTTTTGATTTTAAACATTTATTATAAAATGTTTTTATATGGATTATATTTACCCTCACCCAAATGCAATTATTGAAATTACAAAAATGTTAAGATAAATATAAAAAATAACTTTATTTAATATACTGCCAGTTTTTGACTGGTTTATATGTCTGTGATGGGTTTGCAATGTTTTGTGGTACATTGTGTTTTTTTAAATTTAGTTTATTGGGGCTTTTACGAAATTAATTTTATGGTTTATCTATATGCTTTGGGAGTAATCAAAAGGAAGTCAAACATTTCTAAATGCCCGTGGTCTTTTTGTTTGTCCTATTATTCATAAAGGTATTTTGATATCACCATCCTTTTTAGAACCGGAACCTAATACGGTCATTCAACAATTAAATTTATGTATTTTCTTCGAGCATATAGATTTAAAGCAGTGATTCTCTCAGGGGCAACGCTACATAATAGAAGATCCTCCGCTAAAATAATGTATCATTGTAGGAATTAATGAAATATTATTAAAGAGAAAATACCACTAAATCCAACTTCAAAATAAAAAATCCAATTTTACCAACCCTTAACGGAAAAATACATTTTTACAAAATGTAATGAGAAAAAGCCACTCAAACCAATTCAAAATGCTTTCAAAACATTTCGAATCAGTTTTTATATACATTTTACATGTAAAATTGAGATACAAATTGAACTGTACCTTGTATCTATTAAATTAGATAAGTAAATATTTAACTCTGAAAAATAAACACTTGCGTGCCTCCAATAAGTAAAACTAAATGATAATTTAAAAAAATACTTTCGTATATTAACTAAAATATAAACGAAATGTCGCAAGGGACCATAAACATAGCTGCGGTAATTTGCATTGATGGTTAAATACCATAATGATGTTTATAAACTAAAGTTCTTTATATAAAACAGAATATGTTGTCTTCAAATATTCTGATCCGGTGGGTTCCAACGATTCCAAATTATTTTATTTACATGAAACATGAAATGTTGAGTCTAAACAAAGTAACCTTATCTAAATCTGGAAAATATGGTAAAAAATAATGAATGTTAAAAAATTAATTATTCTCCAGAATGTCAAAATGTTTCCATGACAAATTATATAGTCATTATTGAGGTAAACTTTAAATTTGATTGTGTTTATAGGTTTATTTATAGTGCTTTGATATATCTCCATCCAACTTTGATGATAGCCCATTAATTGCTTTGGGTTTGAGAGATGGACGAATAGTTGTTACCAAGTTTTGTAATCAATTTTTATAATTTAAACTTTAAAATTAGATTAAAAAAAAGTTCATCGGGCGAATATTTTTTTAATCCAATAGTTAATGAAGAACAATTTATGCTACCTTCAGGCACACCTGCTAAAATATTATGGAATTTAATTAATGTTAATTTGGTAAGTCTTTTATTACATTTTTAATTTCATTTAGTTTGCCGTCTATTCCAAAGTTCATCAAATGAAGTCAAGTCTTACAATTTTGGATGTTACAAAATTGATTAATCAATCCGATAAAAATTGCAATAATGCTTGTTATCGAAAATATACTTTTGGTTTATTTTTCGTTAAATGTTACATGTACGCCGTACATTGTACATTGTATGGTATACGTGTCTTATTTATCCTTATTTTTTGATTGTTATACGTTGGATAAAACTGTTTAATTGATAATTTTAAAAATTATGCATCAAAGAGATTTAAATCAAATTCTCTATAATTTTTATATTTTGTAGGTTTAATTCCTTTCTCTTTAAGTACTTCCTGTATTGTTTTAATTTTTAATTTAAAATGCAATATTAAGTTGACTCATTAGTAAAAAATTGATGCTCTCAATATTACTTATACATTTTTCTAGGAATTAACGAACCGACAACATCCATATGTTGGCATGGTACTGATCAAAATTGTATTTTGGTAGCATTTGTTGGGCGTTGCATTAAATTCTTTGATTTAAGAGGTGATTTATTATTTTTTTATAAAGTACTGGATAGACCAGTGGTTCCCAAACTTTTTCCACTATGGATCACTTGTCACAAAAAAAAATTTGTGTGGACCACATAATTTTTTAAAAAAATCCCCTTAATCCTGAACACGTCACTAAGGTAATACTTTGATTTTTTTATTATATATTTCTCCTTAAATCGAAAATTTCACATTAATTTTGACAAGGTAGCTTAAATGGCGTAATTAAAAAAATTCTTAATTTCAAACATACTTATGGCGAACTACCAGTGCCGTATGCGAGATCCTACACCGAGGAATGTCAACCAAAATTTTTTTAAAATAGAGGCTTCAATTTATTAAATTGAGCATTAAAAAAAATCCATAATATCAACTAATTTGAGCGTTAAGTTTAAAATGTCAACTCAAGAGCCTTAGACAGGTGGATAGGGTTATATGACATTATAATTCGTATATAAAATGTTTTAATGGGCTATTTTTCATTTTTGAATTGGCTTTTAATGGGCTTGCTAGGTTCAATTCCGGAGAATACAATCGTTCTAAGTTAAATCGTTACATACAATGTAGATTAAATTTAACGCACGTGAAAATTATTCACGTTATTCAGTCAGTAAATTTCCACTTTATTTTGATTAAATGATGTTTACGTCACTAATAATAATAAATGATCAATACAATTCTAATTTATTATTGTTAAAAAAGGTTATCTTTATTTTATTTAAAATTTTTCGTGTGAACCAACTATAATTTCTTGTGGACCACTTTGGGAACCACTGGGATAAACAGACCAGTGCTTCTCAAACTTTTTATGTTCGCGGCGCACTGTATACATTAGAGGTGTGAATTTTTTCACTTTTTTGCAAAAATACAAAGGTGCCACTTCATACGTGAAAGATAGGGTTGAATGATACACAACTATTAAAAAATTATATAAAAAGGATTAAAAAAAACCTTGGGGCAAAGCACTTCAAAATATGAATAATGAGCAAAATTTAATTTATTTTGTTAGCAAATTTTATAGTAATAATTATTTCTATAACAATTAATTTTCAATTTATATTTTTTTTATATTTATTCAGTTTTTTCATTTGAATCGGTTTTTTATCAATTCGGCGTTCATGATTAGCTAGACCAGTGGTTCTCAACCCGTGTTCCGTGACATTTAATTGGGGTTCCGTAAAATATGAATGTGATATTTTTCAATTTAAAGTTTTTCTTAATTACTGTTGTATGAAATGAAACATCATTTCTCAAATTTAAATCAAATAAGTTTTAATAAAAGTATTATACGGTGTGAGTATGGGAACCTTAAAAATGATTTTAAAAAGTAATAATAATTCAGATTATCTTTATGAGAAATATTGTAAAGAAGGTGGGTTTTTACTGGCCCAACTCTCTTGAAATAAGTTACTTACCTCTTTATAATGATATTTAACTAAAAATTTATCTTTCACGGGCCTGGATGCTTCTTTGTTGTGTGAGGGAGGCAACTGGTTTTACCGGCTAAATTCCGTGTTTTATTAATTTTTTTTATATATGCGACATACGAAAAAAAATTTTTGATCATGCTGTTAGGTGCGGCGATTTTTTGAAATTTCATAAGGGTTCCGCGCAGTAAGAGAGGTAAGATTGGGTGCACTTTTGATATAAAAGATCGTTCTCTATCATTATCTCTTTATTGGAAATGTGTAGAGGTTCAATGCACATTTTTTTTTGAAATTGTCAGATGAATATTTACATTTTTAATTTTAATTCAAAAATTGTAAAAATAATGGTTGATAATATATTAAAAGTTATTTTTCACATGGGATGCGTAATTTCTGGGGTTGAAATTTTATATTTATATAAACTATCAGAATAATCTTTTTTTAATTCAATGACCATTAATTATTTCAATTTCTTTGTTGTAATTAAATAATATTTCAAAAAAATTAAATTGCAATCAGATTATCATTTTTTTATTAAATTGCACCTAATCTATTGATAGTATGTTTTTGAATGTTTAAAAAAATTTAAATGTGACACACTATTGACCACGTTTATTTTTTAAATTCATTTTCATATATTTTTTTATATAGAAGGAAGAGAATGTGTACGAGTAATTTATACCAATTTCTGCAATGGAATCACATTCAATGATTCGTATTTTGCTTGTTTTGATCAAGTAATTTGACATTTTACTATATTGCATACGCGATGCTCAGTTACACGTACAATCTTAATGCATAATTGAATCTACCATAATTAGGGTTTCGACTTTTAATAATAAAAAAATCCATTTTGATGTTTGTTACTATTGTATAACACTTCCAATCAGTGGCGGGTTATAATTATTAGGGTGCCAAACGCATATAATGTACTTAAATTGGACTTTTTATATTATGTTTATTAAATATTTCTATCTATAACACAGAACAACATTTTCTATTTTTTTAACGAGTTTCTCACAAATTATATCATGAAAGTGAAGGGGTTGATCATTAATTAATAATTTGAAAATTTTTCGATTATGAACAATGTTAACTCTTATAATTTAACTTAAACTGATGTTACTCCCATAAAAAATAATACATAGATTAATGATTATTATATATATAAAACGTAAACGATGTGTTCTAGAAAACTTTTTTAATGTTTCACAATGTTAATACATAAATTAAAACACTTTAGGAGTAATAATACAATTAATGACTATCAATAAAGGTGATGAGCACTACTTGATTACAATAGTTTCATAATTTTCAATTACTTATTAAAATAAAAAATGACATCCACGTGAAAAATTGGTTTTTCTAATAAAAAAAAAGATACCCTAGAAGTACATATTATTTTTAGTCCACCATTGAAATTTATGAATTTAAAGATTGCAACAAACCGGTAATATTATATTTTAATTATATTGTTAATCGAAACCAGAGTTGCCAGAAAATTGCTCCACTGAGCTGTTCTACAACGACTCTATTAATCTAAATTAGCCACTCCATAAACTAAAATGGCCAGAACAATACGTACTACAATTACTATTAAGTATAACCTTACTATAGGTAACATCGCGAAGATGAAAATGTACCTCGTATAAGTGACACTATTAGTAACAAAATTATTTTATCAATAATTCGTGGATTCAGTCTATTTTTTAACGTTTATTGGCAATTTTTGTATGTAGAATATAAATAATGCATAAACTAGACCCTAAAGCATATTTTTGTTATATTTACCAGGGTTTTTGAGGCTTTGCCAAATTTTTGAATGTTTATTGACAATTTTTGCATTTAGAATATATATAATTCCCTACGGCCATATTTACTAGAGTTGTTGGGGTCTGCCAAATTTTTAATAAAATGTTTTCAACGTTTGTTAATGAAACAGTAAACTAAACATTTTTTATATTTGTATATTCAGAATAAAAGTAAAATTTAAGTTTTAACAGGATGTAGTGTAAAATTATTAAAGCCTGGTGCTGTATCTAAAACTCGTTGGATGGCTAAATTGATTTATTCACTCAAGGCGTATATATTAAACATTGATAGATCGACTAAAAAGTTGTCTTTTTTAATTTTTTGTGCATACGGATATATCTTGTTTTGGTTAGAGGCTGCTGACGCTAAAAAAGCATCAATTAATGATAAGAGAATGATTTGAAATTGGTTATATCTTAGTGAAAAATCTTCAAATCTTAAAAATCTGAGTGAAACATCATTAAAGAAATTCAATAAACATAATCATTACATTTCAAAGGTAGGGTGCGCACCCGTCGTTAACGATGCCGTAGAGAGGGCATGAGTGAAATATAAAAAAGCAAGAATTCTCTCAAAACCAGAAAGCGAAATTTAGAAAATAGTATCCACCATGAATGTATATAAATAAATCGTTTATTATGTAATTATTGCTAAAAAATTAATAAAAATGTATAAATACAGTTCAATTTTCAATAAATAATTGCATTTTTTATTTTGTTGACCTCACATTCGTTATTTAATATATTTTAAAAATTTTTGCAGTATGATTATATAATTCTAAAAAGACATGCATTTATTGCACTAAAAATACATCTGCATAAAAATAATACCATCTTGTGGATAATCTAACGCTGATTTCAATGATATATTATATTAATAAATTTTAGTTCATATAACTTATTTATTAACGTTGAAAGTAATAATTAGATGTGAATGAAGATTCTTCTAATACAATATTATCTCCATATTTCGCTATTCGACGCTTTTCTGTCATGGTGGGCATTCGAAAATAACTTTGCATATTTCAAATCGTTTATTTTATAATACAATTGATCAAAAACTTTTTTTGTTTCAATAAAATGTATTTAAATAACTCTTATTCGTATTTATTTTTTATTATCCTAAATAATATTGTATCCAGATATATTAGTTTGATAATTTATTCGGTAAAGTTGGAGTTTGCTAAATGACTTATTTATATTTTGTTGTATTTTTATTTTTATAATATTTTTGATATATAGTTGTACACTATAAAAGAAATTTCCATTATAAATATGCTATATTGGTCGAAAAATAGGTATTCTTTATTATTACTAGGTTAATCAAAAGTTAAAAATTTTATGTTAACAGTAATTTATTATGTAAATACAGTCGATTCTGTTCTATATGAATACCCTAGAATATGAACTCAATGAAATTCAATATGAACACGACAATTTTGTTTGAACAAACATTGAGTGGGACATTTCGAAACTTTTAATATTATTATCGCCATTTATATATGTTCATATTACATTATAGTATGAACATTATCAAAACCTGGTCCCTTCATGTTCATATAGAACAGAATCAACTGTAATTTAAAATTTTTAATATTATGGTACCATTTATTAATTTGTATCATTAATTGTTATAAGTCTAAGTTAGAGTAATAGCTTGTGCGGAACAATAATTTTATTATAAGTACAGTGGAAAAAAAGATTTTATTGATAATAGATATAGTAAGTAAGGTTCAGAGTATTCTGTTAAGTTAAAATTAAGAATTGTGTTTATTGTATTTGTAATTGTGTAGTATTACACTTCCCCATCAAGATAATAATCTTTTAAATAATCAGGTCTCCTAGTATCTTTTTTTCTATATGGATTTTGTTGTTTAGACAATTTCGGGTCATTTTTTTCGAAATTACGATTACGATATAACTATATTTTGATGCTTTCTTATCAAAATTTCGTTTTACTCTTGGGTTGTGCAGAAATTTATGACGATAGCTTTCACTCATTCCGCTGAATCGATCTAAAGGTTTTCCTGTATAGTCTATACCCATAGTGACTTCAAGTGGAAATATCCCATTCTTCTCGAATTTTTTTATTTTTTTTCCAAATTATTAAAATGTGAGGTATTACCGAGTCCCATTCGTATGATGACTCGTTGCACATGACACGTATTCGTTCTTGAACAGCTCTATTTAGTTTTTGAACTAAACCATTTTCTGAGTATTTGTAGGCTTTAGAAAGAAAATAATTTACCCGTACATTTCGCATAATCTTTTGATTATTTTGCCTTTAAATTGAGTTACTAAATCAATACGTATTTCCGATGGGGAACGATATCATGCAATAATAAGTTCAAATATATATTTATAATTATTTCTATATTCAAATATATATTTTGCAACTGTGGTAGCAGTGATTTCTTTAATGGAAATTATTCCTGGCCAGCCTGAGAAATGATCTATCATAACAAGTAGATATTTTTTCATGTTTGTAGTTTCTTGTAGCGTACATAAGATATCATTCTGCCGTGGGGCATTAAAGTAATTAGATTCGACGTTTTTCATAGGTCCAACTCGATATTTTCTTTAATTGCGCTTTTGGCAATTATTTACATATTACATTATATATTTTTTACATGTATATAATGAGATATATTTCTGAATAGATGAGGCCTGTAATAAATTCTTTTAATAATGTTAACACATTTTGAAATATCTATGTGATTAAAATTAATTCAATCATGAAGCTAAGGGTAATTTGGGGTTTTGGCCCTGAAGATATATTTTTTAAGTATAAATCTCCAACTCGTTTGATTTTCAAAAAAAGGGACAATTGGGATTTTAGACTCGTGAGTTTGGGAGGTTGAAATTTATTTTGCTAACACCCCCAGAAAAAACTTTAATTGAAATGTAGACTTAATAAAATTCTAAGACTAGTAGTTATTGAAATAAACGGTAACACACACAAAAAATATTACATAGCATATTATATGAGTAAGGATATTTAACAGAATAATATCCAGGACGATATGGAAATTCAGAGCTAAAATGATTATAATGAGCCAATTATGGTAGAAAACTGTTTAAAAATTTAAAAATAAATAATTTACATATTTACTCAAAGGACTACCAAAATTATTATGTCGGTCACTGGTTGCCGACCACTGGTTTAAAGGCTAATTGCTAATAATCGTTTTGTAATTATTTAATTTAGAAGTAACACTTTGACAGTTTTATTGCAGAAACAAAATTGCATTAAATTATATGATATATCTCAGTTTAGCAAGAAAGGTATATTATAGGACTTATATTATATTTTTAAAATGTACTTATTCACATTTTATGTCAGTATTTAGATTTGTATGAATCAACCTCAAAGAATGAATCCTTAAGATATAGAATGCTTATTCACTCCGTTTTACCTGGATCAATTCATTCCAATAATAAAATTATAATGTCTCAAGATATTTTGCATAATCGTTTATTTACAAGTAATGCATCTATTTTATTGTAATTATTTTACTATACATACTGTAGATATCTTTGAATCTGATAAAACTAATATTGATGACTTGGCTTGGTCACCTCATCTTTTCAATACAATATGTTTTATTGATACCATGTGCAATATTAAAATTAAACAATATGCTGATGTTATTAATCTTGTAATCATTAATGCTTAGTTAATTAATAATTTACATAGGGGTTTCACTCGAATAATTCATTGTTTTTTCTTGCTCACCGGCGTGTTTTTAATGTTGACACCAAAGAACAATTTGAAGATGATATTATGAATAAAATGTATAAAAGAGCAGTCAATGGATATGGTCAAATGGTGTGTTCTATTAATTCGTTATTATTATTGTAATGTTAGTGTGGCGATAAATCCGTATTTTTGATAATCTGCACTATTTAATTTGATAATGAAATAAATTGTTTATTGTGGCTGTAATTTTGGTTCTACCACATTTTATATTAATTTTAAACTTGCCTCAATGTTGCAGTGCAATCTAAAGATCTAAACGATTGTCTATGCATCACTATGTGGTAAACCAAAACTCCTGCCCAGGATACATAAATGTTTCTTCATTATTTATTAATATCATGTTTGCTACACATTTTTTTAAAAAAATTAATCTATTTGACCAAAACGTGGTTATTTTGGCGTAGTTTTCATAAATTTTCTTTTATTGTTACCTAAGTGTTCATTTCTAAATGCGATAATAGTATGTATTTATTATATATAGTAGTAGATGTGCTGTAATTAGCAATTTATTTAGGAAAACGTCGAAAAATACATTGAAATTGTTGGAGATAATGCACAACTAAAACATATGTGGCGTCTAATTGCTAGTAAATTAACTTTGTTATTTTTATTATATTTCTACATCTCTAATATATTGTATTTTTTACTGTTTTCTTTTAGGAGTAAAAAGTTTGATTGATGACAAATATTTTGATTTGGGAAAAGAATACAAATATTTCTTTAAAGGAGCTGTTTTTTATATAGAAAATGATTATAAACCATCCCAAGTTTTACGAAAATTTAGTGGAAAATCTACTAAAAGTCATAATGTTTTCGAATCTACAAAAAGGTTAGTACATACTGTATATGATAGATATGGTCATTCGTGTATTCCATTATTTTATAAATGTGTTTGGTCTTAACTTCGTCCAATATAGTCTTTCTTTTTTATAGTTATTGATGTAATAAATTATTAATATTGATCTATTTTAGAAAAAAATTGATTCATATTTGTGGTTGGACTGAAATTGAAAATATGGGAGAGCTGACAGAAAAAATGTATTTTTTTATGTTTATTATTATGTTCAGCCATCTTCATTTAATTTGGAAAACTTATTTGTCTCATTAACGTCAAAGGTTGACTTTTTTTGAATAGCTTGTATTTACTGAAATTTTTTTCTATTGTGTTCTGATAAGATTGGAATTTTTAATATAAAATTTTAACGTATTTTCAAAATTTGATCATATAAGTATATCATTAATTTAAATTGGCTAAAACGACAGGTGATTCGAATAAAAACTTTCTGCTTTCATCAGTCAAAATTTTCAACTTGGGTGGATTTTTTATTATTATTGACATTGCATAAATGTTAGTCTAAATATAATTTTTTTTATTTATTAATTTATTATATTTTTAGCATTGAAAATTTTGGTTCATATGAACAAACAGCTTCAATTGCAATCATGTGCATGAACGTGAATTTAGCCATTCGTATTATTAAACATGGAATTAATTGTACGAGTTTATCCAAAAGTAACTTATAATATATAAATTACCTGTTAAATCATTAATCGTGTAGTGTGAATGTCAGATTTTTGGCATATTGAAAAATCTAGTTTAGTAATCATTTCTACTTATATAAAATTTCAATTTGAATAAGTGACGCCTTCACAGTCAAAAAAGCATTTTAGTATTTATATATTTTTTTTCGAAATATTTTATTAAAACAAAAAATTCGAAATAATTAACGGTCCGAAAATTAAAAAAAAAAAGAAGAGATTATTCTCATAGAGCTTATTCCACTTGATATACACAGTGTGTCAATTTATTAGGCAGATCACTAAAATTGATGTTATAAACTCTAAGAATGATGAAAACTTAATTTTTTTTGTAATTAGGTGGATTTTAATTGATGTTAATATTATTCATTAAAAAAACTAAATTTAATTTGTAAAAAAACTTTTTATTCACATATTATTGTTTATTTACTTAAATTAGTGTGTCAATTTGTTAGGCAAATTTGAAATCGGACAAAAAAATGACTTAAATAATGACGAAAAAAGTCAAATAACAGACTTATTGGCCAGAGGAAAGACAACTCTTCAAATCTCCAAATTTCTAAAAAGCGAACATCGAACAATTAAATAATGGGCTCATTACCCATCAAAAAAAATTATAGGTCAAAATATGGAAAAAAAAGGGTAGTGACACAGCGATAATTATCTATATTAAGGAGTGAAATATCTACCACACCACTTACTACTAGGTCCAAATTATTTACAACTTGTAACATTACAAATTTCTCGAGAAATACTTGTTGTAGGGTATTAAAAACCATTACTTCTGTCAAAAAATCTATGAAAAGGCCAATTTTAAAGCCAATTCATAAAGTAAAACGTATTAATTGAGCTAAAGACAAATTTCCAGATGGTTCTGTTCACTGATGAATGCCGTGCAACTTTAGATGAACCGGATGGGTGGTCATGAGGCTGGGTACTTAATGATGCTAAAGTTATGATTAGATTGCGTCGCCAACAAGGTGGAGGAGAGGTTATGTTTTGGACTGGAATACTTGGTAGTCAAGTGTTAGGACCATTTCGAATTCCAAATGGCGTTAAAATATATTCCAAATTTTAATACTCACTATTTTGGCATGTAATTTAAATTTAATTTAAATTTAATTTAAATTTTTATAGTTAGTTACACAGAATTTTTGGAGGAGAACTACTTTCCATGGTTCAATTCAAAGAGTGAAGAATTTAAAAACAATTTCAAATTCATGCACGATAATGCACCATCCCATGCATGATCATATAGTAGGACATTTTTATCAGAAAATGGCATTACTGGAGAAAAGTTAATAATTTGGCCTCCTAACAGTTTAGATTTAAATTTAATAGAAAATTATTGGAGCATGAGAAAGATGTAATATTTTTATAACCTATTAACTATACATATAACTCTACCATTTAAAAAGCTATATNTTTCTGATAAAAATTTCCTACTATATATATATCGTGCATGAATTTGAAATTGTTTTTAAATTCTTCACTCTTTGAATTGAATCATGGAAAGTAGTTTTCCTCCAAAAATTCTGTGTAACTAACTATAAAATTTTAAACATGCCAAAATAGTGAGTATTACAATTTAGAATATATTTTAACGCTACTTGGTATTCGAAATGGTCCTAACACTTGACTACCAAGTATTCCAGTCCAAAACATGACCTCTCTTCCACCTTGTTGGCGACGCAATCTAATCGGAACTTTAGCATCATTAAGTACCCAGCCTCATGACCACCCATCCGGTCCATCTAAAGTTGCACGGCATTCATCAATGAACAGAACCATCTGGAAATTTGTCTTTAGCCCAATTAATACGTTTTAATTTATGAATTGGCTTTAAAATTGGTATTTTCGTAGATTTTTTGACAGAAGCAATGGTTTTTAATACCCCACAACGAGTATTTCTCGAGACATTGGTAATGTTACAAGTTGTAAATAATTTGGAACTAGTAGCAAGTGGTGTGGTAGATATTTCTCTTCTTAATCGAGATAATTCTTGCTGTGTCACTACCTTTTTTTTCCATATTTTGACCTATCATTTTTTTGATGGGTAATGAGCCCATTATTTAATTGTTCGATGTTCGCTTTTTAGAACTTTGGATAATTTAAGAGTTGTCTTTCCTTTGGCCAATAAGTCTGTTATTTGACTTTTTTCGTTATTATTCAAATCATTTTTTTGTCCGATTTCAAATTTGCCTAACAAATTGACACACTAATTTAAGTAAATAAACAATAATATGTGAATAAAAAGTTTTTTTACAAATTAAATTTAGTTTTTTTAATGAATAATATTAACATCAATTAAAANTCTACCATTTAAAAAGCTATATACTGCTAGAACCCAATATAATTCCATTGAATCACTGTGGCATGCGATAAAACAGGTGTCTAGTACAATTCAACCAGAACGCGTCAAGAAGTTGACAGATTCTGTTGATGGAAGATTAATTAAATTGTTAAAGGTTAATGGTAACTATATTAAACATTAGAAATAAATTTTGATGTTATATTTCTTTTCATTTATCAGTATTTGTTAGATTTGCCTAACAAATTGACACACTAATTTAAGTAAATAAACAATAGTATGTGAATAAAAAGTTTTTTTATCAAATAAATTTAATTTTTTTAATGAATAATATTAACATCAATTAAAAGCCACCTAATTACAAAAAAAATTAAGTTTTCATCATTCCTAGAGTTCATTACATCAATTTTAGTGATCTGCCTAATAAATTGACACAGTGTGTATAACTGTAAAATAATTAGATTGACAATCAACTCAAATCAGCCATGTATACCGTAGCCCTTGGTTCGATTCAAAGACATTCTACAGGTTTGTGAATACACTGTTATTTATTCAATTTTATTTAGAAAACAAACCCTTTGCTGAAGCATCAGTAATGATGCGCACTATCCTGAACAGCAATATTATACAATTTAAGTAATTACATTCATTTTTTGTTAAAATGTAAAATCATGCAATTTTAAATTTCAGATATTTTAAAGTATTGATACAAGAAATTATCACTCAAATTGATCAAAATTTTATAAATACTCTCTTGTCTTTCTTTGTTGATAAATATTCAGACATTAATGATGATCTAAAAATAAAAAATGTAAAGATTGAAAATTTTGAACAAAATCTTGACATGACTGATTATTCTTTAAACGAGTTTAGTCAATCTCGTGATGATGAAAAGAGAAATTTTTTTGATAATCTGCACATTAGTCCTTTAAAAGTATATTTTCATTTATTTCGATTTCAACATTGTGTAGATTCAATTGACGTTTACATTATCCAGTCGACTGGGAACTTCGGATAATACCATTTTGCTATTTTTAAAAAATATCGGTTTTCTACTCACAGATATACGCGATGTCTGTTTCAAGTAATCATATTTTTTCTTTTTTAATTATGATTAAGATTGGGGTACTTTGAACGGAATGGTGAATTTTACACAACTTCCACCTTACTCAGTGAAATTCAAACTCATTATTATCAACAGGTTAATTTATATTTTTACTTACTATGTACCTTTCAGAGCTTAACATTTTTTAACTAGGCTATCAAGGAAGCATACGCTCTAGTACTCGGACTGGATGTATTAGGAAACCCGTATGGTGTTTTGACAGGATTTGCCACCGGAATCGAGGATTTATTCTATGAACCGTACAAGGTAAATGTATTAGTTGATTCTATTTTTATTTATTTTAGGGTGCTATTGAAGGACCACAAGAATTTTTTACTGGGGTAGCAACAGGTTTGCGTTCCTTCTTTGGACACACTATCGGTATACATTAAAAGGAACCATCAGTTTTAAACCGTATGTTTAGGTGGAGCAGCTGGTGCATTTTCTCGTATAGCGGGTACCTTTGGTAAAGGGATCTCAGTTTTATCTTTTGATAAAAAACACCAGAAATTACGCCGAAAACGAATGAACAAAACTCCCGATGATTTCGGTGAGGGCATACGATCTGGAGGAAAACATTTAATACGCGTTCGAATTTGTATAAATTTGTTAACTTTTATATAGGGTATTTTTGATGGTGTGACCGGGATTATTACTCAACCTATCGAAGGTGCAAAAGACGAAGGTGCTGGTGGATTCTTTAAAGGTGATTGTTATAAATACATTATCAAATTTGTATAGGCCTCGGTGTTGGCCTGGTTGGTGTCGTTACTAGGCCGGTTGGTGGTGTTGTTGATTTTGCTAGTTCAACCTTGGATGGAATTAAAAGGTGAATTTTACCATATATTGATTAATTTTATGTAGTTCAACCGAATGTAAGAAAGCTTTAAAAAGAATACGGCCTCCTCGATATATGGGAGAAAATTTTGTAGTGAGACCATACAATCTGTATAAAGCTTTAGGGGTTTCAGTGATACAAGTAATCTTAAATTTAAATGTTTCTTTAAACCTTTTTCCTTTGAATAAAATAGCTAATAATCCTAACTTACACACTGGCCCAAAATATTATGCAGATCTAAAAAACTTGCAAAAATATACTTAAAAGTTGAGTGAAATTGTTAATTTTTTTATAGAATGTACTTGACATTATGTGATATTATTTGTAATTAAAAGAAAAAAATTTGAAGCAATTAAAATTAAAACAATTAAATATATAAATTTATTAGTTATTATTATTAATGTTAGTGTGCCAAAATATTATGCAAATGCAATCAATCATACTAAATTTGATGGATCAGTATGTTAAAATGTAGTTACCATAGACTTGTAACAACTTAATAAGTCTACCATCGACCGAATCGGTCAAATTCTTGACACGTTCTGGCATAATAGATTTAGATACCTCTTCAATCGCATTCAAAAGTAGATCAAGGGAGTTATACTGAGTCCCAGCAAAATATAATTTTCTAAATGATTAACATAAATAATTATTAAGGTAATTTCAATATGTTACATTTTTATCATGCTCCAGTAATTATCTATAGGGTTTAAATCCGGACTGTTAGGGGGCCAATCCATCAATTTTCCTTTACTAATGCTCATGATTTTAAAAGGCGTGTATTTATCGCGTCAGTATTTTTCTTATTAATTTGTTAATTAAATTGTCAGTTCATATAATGGATTGTCAGTATTTTAGGTGCCAGTTGACAAGGTGTCAGTATAAATAATTGATTGTCAGTATTTAAATTGAATATTCTGTATAAAATGATTTTGTAAAATATTCTATTTGTTCTCATAAAAAAATATTCTCTGGTGTGAACACCATAGAATATTTCTAATTTTTTTGTGATATGGTATCTTAATATTTCAATTTTAACTTGGGTCTGTAGTGGATGATATAATATTTCAAAAACTAGATTTTTAATTTTTATACTGACACTCTATTATCATCAAACTTACAATTCAATTTTTTTACTGACAAAATATTATTTTATAAAATGTGTTTCTATAAAATTTCTATATACTTTTTTGTTGAGTTACTTACAATTTTTGATGAATTTCTGATCTAGTTAATATATTTACTGACAAGGAAACAATTAAAAACTGACAAATATATAATTGAATACTGACAAAGTATATAAGTAATATGATAAAGTATATAAGACAAAGTATTACTGACATTTTAGTGTTTATACTGACAATTTTATGTTTAAAATAGAGAAATTTTTTTATTAAAAACTGTCAGTATTTTAATTAAATACTGAAAAATTAATTACTCCCCATTTTAAAATTTGTATCAGAGAGTTTATTTTTTTAAATTTCGGACTCGTTTGATTTATAAAAAAAACAGGATAATTAGATTTTTGATCAGGAAGTGGTAAGTATCTGAGATTGAAATTTATTTTAATTTCTGCCCGGAAAAATCTGACTTTGAATTTTTGTTTCTTAAAATTGTAGGACTCTTAGTTATTGAAAAAACGGTAACACAGACATTCAATTTATGTAAGTAAGGATAAAATAATTACAATATATTTTTTTTGAAAAATGAAAAAATAAATTTTAATGAATTAAACAATATCATTGATTTTTTAAACTTTAATTACCATTTTAAAAATGCAATTCATTATATAATTACATAATAATAATTATGATAATTACATCGCATCACTTTGTCAAATTCTAATTTTTATATTGCCATGTGAATACACAGATTTAGAAACTCATTTAGACTAAATTTGAATTATAACAATTTTTTCCCTCCATTTATATTCAACCTCCATTCATATTGATTATAACTTTTAAAATCAACATGACATTATCATCTTGTAATTCGATTCGTACCTTTTCAATTTAAATGTTTTTAAACTACGATTTAGGATGTTGACAATGGAAAATACTCTACTACCGACACATATGTTGCGCATACATATACGAGTAATTGTAAAAAACACATGTTGGTGGCTACTAATAAGTAATTTTGATGAACAATGTAAATAGAATTAATTTAGACGAATTTTGTACATAAAAACTGATAGCCTTATGAAAAATTGGGTAAGTATGTTTACATATAACTGGTCTACAATAACTTCTGAACCCAAACTTACCGGAGATAAAATTTATATACAGGTATCTTTAAATGACTAAACTCATTTTGAATGTTTATATAATTTCTAGTGTAATATTAAAAAATTATTTGGACGAGTTGACCACGGAAAGAAATTTACTATAATAAATACCCAAGAAGCCAAAGTATTAATAGTAACTTTTTAAATTAAATTGCTAATTTAGGAATTTACCCAAGCTACCAAATTATTCTACCAATCATATACAAATTAATGTGAAAAGTATAAAATTTAATAAATGTTATATGATAGATGGAGATTTTTCCGTAAAATAACTTTTGAGTACACTAACTTGAATAAGCGATATAACTGCTATAGCACTCATCATAATTATCGACAACCTAAATAGTTTAAGTGGCGTATATAAAAATATAATTTTGAGAAAATTGTGTACCACTGAACTGCAAAATTTAAATCTTCTGTAGCAATGCGATCACGAACTGCAATATTTCTAAAGTATACTTGATACTTTTCGGAAACATCATTGTGGTGTTTTATATCATTAGTCAGTTCGGATAACTAAATTTTTAAACTAACAATTGATAATTTTGATAAGTAAATCAAAATCAAACGGAATTATACTTTGGTAATAGGGGTGTTTTTCTGTTTCATGTCATTAGGAATATCAAATGCATCGTCTTCGTAATCGGAAATGGCAAAATTTACAATCTTGTGGGAGATGCTGGAAAAGCGATTAGAAAAACATATTTTGTATTCGCCCAAATGTTCCACGTCCAGCTCTTCGTCGCCATATTTTGATTTCCGTTGAACATAAATAATTTGGTTAATTGGTGAACGGACTTGTACATCCACATCTAAATTTCCTCCGGATAAAACCTTTAAATTAAATAATTGTATAAACTGACACTAAATAAACTAAGTAGTTGAAGGCTGCGTTGTTTGTCTTTATGTCTTTGAAAAAACACATTTCTTCATTGTCTTGTAATTCAAATGTCAATTCTTCTCCTCTCACAAGAAATAAAAACAAAAAAAATATCATTGTATAACAACTAGAAACTTAGTTTAGTTAATTTACCTGGTGATTCTGGATATCGGAATTTTAATTCTAGTTTTTGCTATAAAAACAGATCATGTAGCCATAGATAACTTATTTTATTTGCTTCGCACGACTTTTTAATGAAAGAAAGCAGCAGTAGACAATGCTCCTCTATTTTTCTTGAGCCCAAAATTAGAATAGGGAATTTCATTTTAGGTAAGACTATTGGTTCAGGAACTTTTGGTAAAGTAAAAAGTAAGTTTATTCAAATGTTGTAAATTGTCAATTATGTAGAAGCTCAACATGTATACACAGATCAGATTGTAGCCGTCAAGATTGTCAATAGAAATACAATCAAAAGCTTAAAGGCAGTGGAAAAATTGAAGAGAGAAATTCAAATTTTAAAACTGTTTCATCATCCGCACATTATTAATCTGTAAAAAAAAAATTAAATTGATAAGAAACATTTAGAAAGCAGGTTATTAGTACATCCACTGATATTTTCATCGTGACTGGTAATTTATTATATCCAATCAATTGCAATTCATTGTATTATTTTGCGTAAGCCAAATTAAACACCAGCCGCCAAATTATTGAAAAATAAGCTAAATTTTTTATTATTCATTATTTTTATTATATTATTACATATTTATTATATTTAAACGCTAAATTAATCAATACACGCCAATAAAAAAATAAACGTAATAAAGATCAGAAAAAGGATATTAAAAAATTAAAATGATTACTTATCCTTTTTATATGTATTAAAATTCATTTGAATGCTGTCATGACTAATAGAAACGGCACATTATTAAAATAAATTTATTGATTTTTAATATTATTTCCCTCCGATTTCTTTATATAAGAGTTTATAACACATAAGGGCAACAATGA